>NW_021024559.1:326430-354106 GCF_004153795.1 Camellia sinensis
TCGTGGACAACTGAGGGCAGGGAATGACAGCTCTCGACCGAAGTCACCAGAATTGAATTATGCAGGTGGGTATATTGATTCCTTCGGTGATCGACGTTTCTTTGAAATAGGGTTCCTACTGTGGAGTTTTGAACCTCTACGGGATTACAATTGCACCCCAATACAAGATGCTAGCTTGGGGAAGTATTTTGGAATTCCAGTTTCACTGTTTGCCAAACGAGTTCAGTGTGAACACCACTGTCGATGTGTTTTTGTCAAGGTTACTAAAGCCCGATCGGTTGAAATGCAGCGGCAATTCCCTGCGTCATAAGTTGTTGGTTGACATCGTTATGGATGTCAATAATGCAAAGATCACAGAGTACCGGGAGTGCCTTCATATGAGCAATGCCACGAGCTAGGCCAGTGATGGGAATGGGCTACTAGTAATTTGGGTGGCAACAGGACTTCACTAATTTTTTATTCTTTGATTTCAATATGGATGTTAATTATGGCTCCCCAGTATTGTTTTTGCTAGACGATGTAAAGATGGACTAACTGCAAAGTGCAAGTCAAATGTAAACATAGATCAAACATGTTGATGTGGCTGCTGTCTTAGTACTATTTTGTTTACGCATGTTTCTTGTTCGGATGAATGCTTCTGAAACAAATATAATTTACGGCTGTTTTTTTTACTCATATTTGGAGTAATGTACTTGCTGCCTAATTTGATAACTTTGATGTCGCAATTGTAATAAAAAAACAATTTGAAATTTTTAAAAATAAATAAAAACTAATATAATTACAAAATGAATTTATAATGAAATTTTTTTACTGGCTGCTGTCTTAGTTGTATTTTTTATTTGTTACCGAAATGAATTTATAATTTAATTACAAAAAAGAAAAAATTAATTTTCAGAAATGAAACCAACCACATTATGAATGAAAACTCAACTATTTGTAGGTAAGTTATATATTAGCCCATTAACACGTATGACTCCAGCCAAAACAAAAAATGCAACGTCTTACAGGAAAGGTTAAAAAAAAAAAAACAAATCTACATATCTGCTGCATCATCATCAGCGTCTTCTAAAGAGTTGTCCGTACTGTTTGATTGACTGTCCTCATCCATTGTCTTATCAGACTTTGCTTCGTCCGCCGCCAAATTCTCATCGGTCAGCCAATCAATGTTCTGCTTCATAGTGCCGACTTGCCGCTCCAAACTTGACAACCGTGTGTCCACTTCATTCAGCCTTTCGTAGATATCTTGCAACTGCTACAATAAAGGAGCAACATGAGCTTCAACAATAGCTTCAATCTTGCTCAAATCAAACATTTTGTAGGAATATGTATATGGTTTATTTTACTTACTAAATAGCTTCAATCTTGTTCGAATCGGACATTTTGTAGGAATATGTGTATGGTTTATTTTACTTACTACTTTTTTAAAGAAATGTACAGATTCATAATATTACACAACACTATGCTATAAGTATTTGTAAGATATGGTACATGACTTGTATGTTTTCAGAAGACCTCATGCATTGTGACATACATTGTATTGATTTCTCAAACTGGCCGAATTTATCTTGCACAAATTCGTTCCTTCTTGCATACACCAAGTCATCCGTTCAGTACCACTGACCGTCCATTATTTGGCATTTTCAACACACATGCATTGTACCTTCCATCAGTACTATCCCATTGTCATTGATTTCCACACCCACATTTATCATACATTCACATTCGTCATTTGTATTTGTGGCCCAACCCAACTTTTGGTCTACCCCAACCCAATTACATGTCTACTCATCCATAAAGCTTAGCAAAATTCCTCTTATCAGATACATCTGCCTTTCCAACTACACTGAACCTATTAAATGAAATATTGAAAATAATTAATTTGCTTTTACTCAGTTTGGGTAGGTGTTGCCACCAAACAACAATAACTGTGTTCACATCTTTAAACCTACCACCAACGTATTAATGGCTACGGGTTTAAGGTAATTTAACATTTACAACCAACCACAAAAAAGTTTGCAACCAGTGTTGTTTCCTTTGCATTTGGGTTTGTTTTTGTGTCCATATATTCTTCGTCAACCTGCAAAAACAAACTTGGACTCAATCAAGAATCGTCACACCTATGGATGCACACCATGGTAAACGCGGTAATGGACAATCACTTGCAAGGGCTGACAGCTCCCGACCGAAGTCACCATAATTGGATTATGCAGGTGGGTATATCGATTCCTTCGATGTCGACGTTTCTTTGAAACAGGGTTCCCACTGTGGAGTTTTGAACCTCTACGGGATTACAATTGCACCCCAATACAAGATGCTAGCCTGGGGAAGTATTTTGGAATTCTAGTTTTACTGTTTGCCAAACGAGTTCAGTGTGAACACCACTGTCGATGTGTTTTTGTCAAGGTTACTAAAGCCCGATCGGTTGAAATGCAGCGGCAATTCCCTCATGTCAGCGAGTCCCAAGTTAGGCATCATTTGCAAAGTGAGATTGATCAAATGACTTGTCGACTCATTAGGCACTCACGCATAAAGGACGCAAAGGCAGAGTCGAAGATACATGGATCGAACCCGGCATCTGCGATCAAGGCTATAATGGAGGATCCTACACTGGTGTCGGACTCTAACCTTTTAGATTACTCAGACTCCGAGGTTGTTGTTTGAGCGAGGATTAGAAGACCTCAACATGTGTATGACGTAGTAAGTGTAGTGTTATAAGATGCCATCGTGGTGCGAAAAAATACGATTTAGAAACTAACGAATCGTCAAACTCGGCTAACTATTTCAACGGTGCATGCGTTAATGTCATCATCATTTCCACTTTGTTGAAGGTATTTTTTTGGGTCACTAGGATCGATTAAAAGCTGTCTTATGATTTTTGTTGGTACGATGACAAGGTAATTTTTTTGTAATGTCATTGACCGATATCAGAAGCTATCATTAACCTACGTTTTGTTGATTACTTCATGTTTTGTGAATCGTTGAATATGGACAATAAGGTTTAAGTGTCAAAATCATTGAATGGAATCACAAGCTGTAATTGCAAAAAAAAAATTGTGCACGACCGGCCAATGATCTCATACACTCTAATATCAATATGGGCACAAATGTTTTATTTTTTCAAACACAACGGTTGTATGGAAGCATACCCCGTGGGGTCAACCTCTGCATTAGCAATTTTTCTCTCATTGTGCATTGTTATAAACTAATTAACTCCCCTTCAAACAAAAAAATATACAATAGACCCTTCAGAAACAGAGTATTGATATTCATTAATGAAGAAGGTAGCACAATGGTGAAGAAATGTACTACACATTCTATGTAATACAAAAAAAAAAAAATTTCAAAATACACTAGTTTAAGATATGGGGAAGAGAATGGCTAGAAGCTAGAGGACCCCATTCTGATTGAGCAGCTGCGAGCATGGCTTGGGCTTGAGTAGCTACAAAACCAAAGCATCAAAAACCAGATCTGCCAAATCTGCTTTAAACTTGGTAACAGATAATAGTTGAGGCCACAGATAAGTGACAAACAGACACTAGTTGACAGATAACAGATCTGCCAAATCTGTTCATTACAAACAAACCTACAACAGATAACAGAAGCTGTTCATTACAACTAAAATTCATGCACCCAGATAACAGAACCTGCAACAGATGACAGGCCACAGATAAGTGACAAAGCACCCACAAAATTCAGTCATCCACAAAGCATCCACAAAGCATCCACAAAATTCATCCACATAGCATCCACAAAAATGAATCCATATAGTATCCACAAAATTCATCCACAGATCTGCCAAATAGCATCCACAAAGCTCTAACAATGAGACCAATGTTTCCTAAAATTCATTCCATAATAAAATTATAAGTTACATCATAATAACTTATAAAATTCATTCCGTATATTCATTCCATAATAAAATTCATTCCACAAAGCTATTAAGTAAGTTACATAAGTTACATCATAATAAAATTCATTCCATAAACATTACTTACATAATGAAGTACAATACAACAAAAACTGGTACAAACTTCCATTCAATTTCCCAAAATACAAACAAGTACGAAAGTTACATGATCAAGTACAAAATGATAGAAGGGCTGTGCTACATCCCCCGAATTTGGGGGCCCCTAATCCCCCGAAAAATCAGAAAAAGGCAAAAAAAAAAAACATGCCCAAAACGACGTTGCTTTGGGCATTAGGGGGATTAGGGGGGGCATTTTTAGGGGGACAAATCATTTTCCTATTTTCTATCATTGAGAAATGATTTGTCCCCCTAAAAATGCCCCCCCTAATCCCCCTAATGCCCAAAGCAACGTCGTTTTGGGCATGTTTTTTTTTTTGCCTTGTTCTGATTTTTCGGGGGATTAGGGGCCCCCAAATTCGGGGGATGTAGCACAGCCCTTCTATCATTTTGTACTTGATCATGTAACTTTCGTACTTGTTTGTATTTTGGGAAATTGAATGGAAGTTTGTACCAGTTTTTGTTGTATTGTACTTCATTATGTAAGTAATGTTTATGGAATGAATTTTATTATGATGTAACTTATGTAACTTAATAGCTTTGTGGAATGAATTTTATTATGGAATGAATGTACGGAATGAATTTTATAAGTTATTATGATGTGACTTATAATGTTAGTCTGTAATGAATTTTGGGAAACATTGGTGTCATTGTAAGAGCTTTGTGGATGCTATTTGGCAGATCTGTGGACGAATTTTGTGGATGGTATGTGGATTCATTTTTGTGGATGCTATGTGGATGAATTTTGTGGATGCTTTGTGGATGACTGAATTTTGTCGGTGCATTGTCACTTATCTGTTGCCTGTTATCTGTTGCAGGTTCTCTTATCTGGGTGCATCAATTTTGGTTGTAATGAACAACTTCTGTTATGTGTTGCAGGTTTGTTTGTAATTAACAGATTTGGCAAATCTGTTATCTGTCAACTAGTATCTGTTTGTCACTTATCTGTGGCCTCAACTATTATCTGTTAGCAAGTTGAAAGCAGATATAGGATGCGTGGTACATTTCTTCACCATCGTGCTGACTTCTTCATTAATGAATATCAATACTCTGTTTCTGCATGGTCTATTGTATATTTTTTTGTTTGAAGGGGAGCTGATTAGTTCATAACAATGCACAATGGGAGAAAAATTGGTAATGCACAGGTTGACCCCATGGGGTATGCTTCCACACAACCGTCGTCTTTGAAAAAACAAAACATTTTGTGCCCATATTGATGGTCTGCATAATCATACTATGTTCTGCAAAGATGTGATCCTTTCATTTTATGTTCGATCACTTTCTGCATAATCATACTATGTTCTGCAAAATTTATACTTTAACTCTAAAAGGTAAATGCATATATGTTCCTCACAATATGTTGCACATTTATCAATCATACCATTTATCTATTTGCATAACAGTAACTTTCAAAGCCCTAATTTTCGAAGCCCTAATTTTGAATGAGTAATTTTGGAAGCCCTAATTTCTGAATTTCAAATCTATTTTGTCAATCACAACCCTAACTTTTTGATTTCAGTGTTTGGAGGATGAACCTGGTTCATCTATGGCCCGAAAGCCCACGTTCTCCTCAACAAATTCCTTCGCTATAGCCGATAGTGGTTGCGGTGGAGCTATGGTTCGCGAAGCAGAGAAAATGAGGGCTACAGCGGTGGGTTGGGTTTACGAGTGGGTCGCCATCGGGAGTGGTCGTCGGTCAGGCTGGGTTCGGTGAATGAGGAGTGAGTGTGAGAGTGAGGGGAAGTGAGAGTGAGATTGAGGTGTATACTCTATATAACTTGTATAGCAGAGCGGGAAACAAAAATTTATATTTGTTTATTTTAATTTTTAGTCAAAAAGCCAAAAATTCACTAAAAAAATTAAAAAGCCAACAACTCATACAAAAAAGTCAAAACAAAAAATTTTCTCTCTACTTTTTGCACATCTTTTCGTAAAAAATCAAAAAGTCTTCCCAAACATACTAGTTTTTTCTAGCTCATATTTTAGCCAAATAGCCAAAAAATTTCTAAATCAGTCTGTTCCCAAACAAGGCCAGTCTCCACTTTAGTCATGACGTAGGCAGCGAGAGAACATTGAACCGACAACAAATGTTGTAGCGATAGGGCAATATTAGTACAGGTAACTATAAGGGGTGGGATTGTTACTGAGGGAATTATTAGTCAGGGGACTGACAGTGATGGGACTCCAAGTAATATTGTCATGGTTTAGGGCTGGTTTGGCATGTCTTTAAGAAGACAAAAAGTAAAAAAAGTTACTGAACAAGTTAAAGAGTTACCACTAGACACAAATTAAAAATTTTAAAAACATTAATTGTTTGATGCAAATTACAAGTAATAATGTATGACACAATGATTGGTCTGTCCCGGTACAAATTACACATGGGTGCACAACAAAATTACACAGGACAGTGTTGTTCGGTCCATGGGAGCTTATCACAGGTCCCGTTTTGATAATCTTAACCGTTCAATATGTAGAACTCGTCGAGTACTATGTCTATTAAAAATCATGTTTATCAGATATCGCTAACTATATGATCAAATCAGTTTTGTATAAAAATAAGGGATGGTGTTCTAATTAACGGTTGAAAGAAAACTACTCCGATCAGATAACTATCGATATCCGATCAACGTGATTTTTCATAGGCATGTAGTACTCAACGAGCTGTACACATGTAATGATTCAAATTATCAAAACGGGTCCCATGATGGCCCACACGGGCCGAATAACACTGTCCAATGCAATGCCCAATATTTGTGTATTCGGAATATGTTGGGATTATGATACCCTCCATAGATGGGATTAGTAGTCCCCCATGGGAGATGGTATTAGAAAACCAATCCCTTCGATATACAAGTAGATTTGTTGGTTTGGCCCCTCTTATCCTATGTAATGTACTTACTGTACTTCCTTAGTAATTAATTTGCTGTCTCAGTTTGTTTGTACTTATGCGATTGATATGTCCAGTCCTGAACGAAAATAATTTACACCTCGTTTCGCATGTAACAATTTTACCTTAACAAGCCAACAAGCATTACAAAACACCAAGAACCCTAATAATATGTGTAATAACCGAAATTAATAGTATAATAATAGGTATACGAAAGTAATTGTTTTTGTACATTATGACGTGGTGCCTCTAACTCCTGTCCGTGAAAACAAAATTAACTATTACTAATCCACTATTTATTACTGTGAAGAAGTATTTTGTTATAATTCTATCGCTAATATTCTCGTTACATCCACAATGGATGTGTTACTGTATTTGTTACTGTCAACTGTTAATTTTTGGCCAATGAAGTTTATTGTTTGGTGATGCAGTGCAGTGGCTAAGGGCAACGTTACTAACCATAATTACTGTGCAATGTTAGATTGCCTATTAACAATGGCTACTGTTTTAACCGTGGGGGGAGGGCAGGGAAATGCTAGGCGAAAGCCCTCCCGGACATCCGGCCGAGAGTCCCACCGGACGTCCACTACGATAATTTTTGTACCGGTGTAGCAACCCTCACCTTACTCTTGTCATACTTGCATACATTCATGCATGATCTTGTCTTGTTATGTTGTTTTGCCTTGCCTTGTTTTGTTTAAGTGTTGCTTGCATGATTTTGTCCCTTGCTTGGTGTGTAGCCGAGGTTATCTTAAGCCTAGTTCACCTTTGAACCTTTGTACCTAGAGCTACCTTGGAACCACTTGGGTTGACCTCTACCTTCGCCCTGACATATAGGCTGAGATGTGCACCATCTAGGCCGAGATGTCACCCTTGCACCTAGTGATCTTGTCCTGGAGTGGTATGACCTAGACCGAGGTGTGGCACATCTAGGCCGAGGTGTGGCACAGTTTAGTCCAGTGTCGTCCTTCCAAGCCGATGTCTTTGTTCCCCTCGATTTCCGAAGTCCCGCCCCTAGCCGATATCATTGCTTGCCGATGTGTCTTGCCATCTAGCTTGTTGAATACGCCTTGTCATAGACTTGTCTTATCAATCGATCACCTTTTGAGTTGAACCAACCCGGTAGCGCCACGTGTCCGAGCTGAGTGTTAAGACAGCCGGCAGACCTAGAAACAAATCATTTTGTCTCAAATCTTTGCCTTTGGAGAGAGAAGCTCTAGAGAAAGGAGGAGGAATTCTTGAGTGAGAATAGATCTTCCAAGCTTGATCTTCGAGGTTTGAACCGTTGGGTTCGAGTTTTGAGGTTAGAATCTTAACCTACTCTTGTTGTTCTTATTGATCATCTAGCTGCATTGCATGATCGAATCTGTTTTGCATATCATGCATCAATTTGAAGTTGGTTTTGGAAGAGAAAGATAGTAGACACATGTTCTTGAAGAAAGTCTCGTTTTGATCCGAAAGTTTGGAGCAAGAACCATGTTTTTGTGTTTGTTCTTGCATGACCTTTTGTATGGGTACCCAGGTCCATGTTTTTAAACTCATGGCATGAATCTTAGATTTTTTGTAATAAGTTATGATCTTTGCATACATCTTCTTCATGATCATGTTCATCATGTTCCTCGTGTTCTTCAAAGGGAAACCCAGGTTTTCCCGACCTTGCTTTTGAATGTGGCCATCGGGACTACACCTCGGCAAGGAGGTGTGGGACCTCGGCAAAGACCTGGTTGGTACCCAGTGTGTTTTCATGAGAGAAGGCAGTGCTTAAACTCCCAGCATGTATTGCTTCATTATCGACTTGGATCTGGTGGGAACGCCCAGATCATTTACTTGCATGTGAAGCTTGTTTTGAGAATGTGATTGCCGTGTGATTGTAGGACCTTGATCTTTGCTTTGAGCCTACACCTGAAGAACTAGGTGAGTGGTATTTTTAATAAAGTTATGTTCTTAATGTTTTGATAAAGCTTGCTTCGCTTGTTTTGATGAAAGTATTTGTTGAGCATGAATGAATATCCTGGTTTTGTATATCAAGTATAAGTTTTGCTTGGATGACCTTCTCGGATAGTCCCTTGTGCTGGAGGACTCTAAACTTGTGCAGTACCATCGTGTTAAAGCGGGCTACGGGCCTAAGTAAAACAGGTTCCATCGTGTTGAAAAGGGCTACGGGCCTAAGTAACACAAGTCCCTCGTGCTGGAGGACTCTAAATTTTCGAAGCACACGGGCCTAAGTAACACAAGACTATCGTGTTAAAGCGGGCTACGGGCCTAAGTAAAACAGGTTCCATCGTGTTGAAAAGGGCTACGGGCCTAAGTAACACAAGTCCCTCGTGCTGGAGGACTCTAAATTTTCGAAGCACCCTTGCCTAATCAATTACGGATCGGTTATTCCCTCGTTTTGCCACTAACGGTTTACCGCGTGGGTTTGCTTGTTCAGAATACTATCGTTTTGTACTTCGCCGATGTTAGTGAGCGTCCTTTAGAGCTGTAAGGCTTTGTTAGAGGAACACGGTTCATCCCTTGATTTGTAAAGTTTTGATAATGTTTCATTTTGAAAGGACTTCGGCTATTATTCATGCTAAACCTTTATTATTTGTACCATTCACTGAGTATCCAAGCTCACCCTCTCTCTATATATGTAGGTGATGAGTAGGACATCGGCGACGCCTAGATGTGTTTTTGAAAGCTTGTTTTGGATCCATGATTTTGTCGGCTTTGTTTTGTATTCACGTCGGCGATGTCACTTTTATGTCGGCAAATCTTGAAAATTATGCTTCTTGGCTTGTATTCACTGTATTTTGTATATGTCGGCTTGAGAAGCCTTTTGATCAAGATGTAATACGTATTTTACTTTGTTGTATTCAAGTTGTAAAGTATGTTAAGATGTATGCCATTCCATTTGACCTATGCACTGCTCTTATGGACCACTTGTATTTTAAATTATTGCTTCCGCACTTGTGAGCCCCATATGTTTGTACTCTGTTTGTGTGTGGATTTCGTAAGATGGCCTTCGGTAATCTCGGATTACTGGCCATCATGGCACCAAACTACTAGGGGCGGTTTGGGGTCGTGACAACCGGTCACTAAACTACAATTTCTTTTTTTTGGGGTTTTTTGTACTTGTTCGCAAATTTTTGCCGCCTGCAATTTTTTTTTAAACTGAAATTAATTATACACATTTGTTTATTACATATATATATATATATATTTACAATTTCTGTCAGGCACAGATCTTAATACACCCTTTAATCCATCCATTGTATCATCATTCATACAGTTTGCCATCTTTGTTTGGACTGCATAAACAGGGATTGTAATCCACCAGACTGTTAGTCGTGCGATACATTGTTCGTCGACCAATCGGTTCGGGTGTATTTGTATCGTATGTTTGTTTACTCATCGGATTAGATGCGAAAATTGGAGTATTTGTAGTGAATCAAATGTTTGGTTCGACGGACTGGATAAGGATAAATTACCAATTTATATTTAATTTATAATACTAAATTTGTAATTTATAATTCATAACTGAACAACACAAAAAAAATTTAATTCACAGGGCCATACGAAATTTAATTTTTAACGTTACGCAACCTTACGCTATGCCTCGCATGTGAAAAATAAACAAAAATAAAAAAAAAATCAGCAAAAATAATTAATAAGATAAAATGGCACTTCAAACCTATAATCAGTGCAAATTTCCTGTCACAAATATCATATCCAACTACAACAAAATCTATTACTTTCAAAACACAAAAAAATAAATTTAAAAATATGAAAATACTAAAATAACATAAAAATAGCAACTTCCTAACCACCTTTGGGCTGGTTTGGCATGTTTAAAAAAAGTCAAAGAGTCAAAATGTAACTATTTTTATTTAAATCACATCATCTTATTTAAGTCACATCACCTCTCTAACACATCAATTCAACCCCAACCCAAACGGAATCCATATTTCACAAAAAGTCAAAAAATACACTTATTTAGGGGTTGTTTGGCGTACACTATTTTAGTCCATCTTTTTATCTTTTTTGGGTCACATCAATCAACATCTCGTTTTTACTTTTCTACACATCTTTTTATGAAAAATCAAAAGGTACACTTATTTAGAATATCCCAAACCACTCCTTAGATTATCCCAAATAAGTGTATTTTTTGACTTTTTATGAAATATGAGTTGGGTATTGATTAGGTTTGAAGTGATGTAGTAGAGAGATGATGTGACTTAAATAAGAAGATGTGACTTAAATAGGATAGTGACTTTTTGACTTTTTGGCTTTTTTTTATTATGCCAAATCAAGCCTTAATATGTAGTGTCACGTACGTTTTCGTTTCCCTCCCAAATTTGGAACAAAAACCAAAGTTGGCAAACAAAGCCTATGAAATCCCACAGAGGCAATACTTTTCATAATGACCCACATGTCGTAGCCTTTCTAATCTCACCAACTCATTTCCATTTCCCACATACAATTTCGGTAACTTTGTTGTCCCTCATTCTCTTTCCATTTCGGTTTTGCTGTCCATCTCCAGTAACACACTCGCTCTCCGTCTCTCTCTGTCTCTCCATTTCGACTGCGCCAACTCGTCGACGGTGATACTCACCATTTTCTCGGGCATGTGTGAGTCTATCTATTTTTTCTTTCGGAACACATTATTATTATGACCTGTTGTGTTCCACTCGCACGACATTACCATTTCTCAACTATTAAACTGTTCCTCATTAGGTCATTGAAACCATACATACGATTAGGTATACAAACGACACAGGTGAGAAACTGATATTGCCATTGAGGAGTTCCATAGTGACAAATGGTCTTGGTTGAGCAGTGTAGCCGTTTTTTTGTTTATCTGTATCAATGTAAGTTGCGTATGGGTGCTCTTGGGTTGAATGTCCGATGTGGCTCTGTTTGAAGTGTGCGTATTGGTTGTTGTTTCTGGCTTGAAGTTGTCAATATGATAAAACGAGTACAACATCTGGCCAATTAATTTTCGTAAAACAGTGGCATGCCATAGGTGCATAAATTAACGACAACATATCATACTTGAACAATAAACGAAAAGTACCACTCGTACAATGTACGTACGACTGAATGGTCCATTCATTGTGAGTTGTTAACAGTGAATTTCGTTTTGTTACAATTTGGGAGTAACATTCTTTCTGCATCCTTATCAATATTGCATGAAATTCTTTGCAGGAATTATCGTAATTGGATATGGGTGATATGTCAGACAATGCGAAGCAATTGTGAGTTTATGTCGTTCACTATTTCATACAATTAGGTTTTCAAGGATATGTTTCCTGTACGTAGTAAATTCCACGGTCTATTTGTGTACGACATATTGTAGCGGTATGTACTGTCATCAGGAGGTTGTGCGATTTGAGTTTCACACATTTACGATAGCCTCAAATTGCACCATGAATTTCGTGTAATGGATTAAAACTCTGTCCATTTCTTAGTAGAATATGTGCATATACGGCACATGTCGCGTATTCTGCGGAGTGAAATTGTGAAATCCATAATTGACTGAGTTATACTAAACCACTTCAGTTAATAATTTTCGGTGACAATGGAAAATGACATTACCAATTTCACGAAAATGGCACAACTTTTGAAATGACAAGGTAAGATTGACTGCCTTTAAAGTTAATCGACGAAGATGATAGAATGCACAAAACGTACATACCACCGATGTAATTTGGCCTTTAATAAAATTTCATTTACGCCGATATTTGTTACAGGCAAAGGAAAACATTGAAGCCAAGTGGCAAAGGTTCACGAATCAAAACGGTTGACATTATCGAGCCCCCTCGTCGAAAGTGGCTAGTTGGACCATTTATTTTTTACAGGTTCGATCCGTGTCCTTCAAAGTGGCTCACAGTATGAATCCCTCTCGTCAGAAACGGCTGATAGTATTTTTGCACAATTATGCATTACATATTTTGTACTCATAGTTTGCGCTGGTGCAAATTTCACTTTGTACTCACAAGAAATTAAGATTTTAGATACCAAAAATAAGGGCCAAAATAATTTCTTACAAACCAAATTGTTGTTGCGGAAATCATGTGGTTATTATATTTTTAGCAACGAAAATTGGACATTACTGATGCATTATTATGTAGTTGGCACCAAATTTGTTTGTGTCACAAATTGGTCCGTAAATGTCAATGGTTGTGATTTGTGTACATAAATGTGTATATATCCATCCATATCTAACATATACTTACGCCGAAATTCACAATGGTTGCAGCCAGCAACAATTCAAGGAAAGACAAGAAGCAGACAACCCTGGACCAAAAATGGTTAGTGTGCAGACATGTACTAAGTAGATTACAGTGATGGAAACACGTGACTGCTGTGATAGCAAAGTATGGACTTCTATTCCATGCGCACACCAGTCATGTGCTTCTATTGTGCCGCATTTAACGATTTCCAGCAGTTATAGACGCCATATTGCATGTTCTTATAAACTCCGATTATTTGTAAAAGTCCATGTCCGTTTTTATTTCAAATGTGTGCGAAATAGTAATTTTTATGTACTATCATATGTAAATACCACAAAAGGTGCACACATTGCGAGTGATACAACTTGTGGTGACAATTATTTTGCACTTACAGTTCTTATTTGTCCTGTATGTGCGTCACGTTGATATAACACTTACAGAGCAGAAAGGATATTGGGGAAAGGTGGAAGGAACTCCCCTGTGATGAGAAGAAGAGGTTTCAGGACATGGCTAAGGCAAGTGCCAAGGAACTGGGCGAAGAAGTTGCAAAGAAATCTGCAAAGGTACTTACGTACTTAATGTTTTCGTAATGCATTTGGGGAGGACCTGCTATCGACACAATGTTGGTTAATTTTTTGTATTAATGTTCACGTTAATAACATTGCAGAGTAAAATGCAAGTCCGCATATCATTGAAGGCAATAGTTGATATAGTAAACTAGTGTAACGAAGCACAAAAGTAGGCAGTCATTGATATTGGGTTCAGTGGCCTCCTCGGGCTAAAGTGTACCCGTATAGTTCACAACTTGTGCCAATGGTTGGTACAAAACTTCAATCCTGACATGTGTTCATTGACTGTTCATGGCCCTCACCTGAGGCTCACGTGCGAGGAAGTGCATGTCTTATTGGGTATACGATCAGAAGACAATGACGTGCAGTTCACTGGTTCAATAGATGCATATCCCAATATCTACGAAGAGGTTGGAGCTATTAAGGGAGTCATTCCTTTGAACCAATTGAGAGTTTATCTGACTAAGAGTGAGAGTGCGGACAACGAGTTTCGGCGGAAGTTTGCGCTGTACGTGTTGGGGGCCATGTTGTGTCCTACCACAATGACCGCCTTGAGCCTGTCGTTCGTTCATGCCGTGAAAGACGTGACCGGTATGCGGGCATGTAATTGGGCAAAGTTGACACTGTAATTCCTTGTCAAAGGTGTTCAGAAGTATAGAAAACATTGAAGGCAAGTGGCAAAGGTTCAGGAATGGAAAGGGTTGACATTACCGAGCCCCCTCGTCGAAAGCGGCCACTTGGGCCATTTATTTTTTACAGGTTCGATCCGTGTCCTTCAAAGCGGTTCACAGTACGAATCCCTCTCGTCAGAAACATGTGACAGTATTTTTGCACAATTCTGCATTACATATTTTGAACTCATAGCTTGCGCCTGTGCAGATTTCAGTTTGTACTCACAAGAAATTAAGATTTTAGAGACCAAAAGTAAGGGCCAAAATAATTTGGACCATTTATAATTGTTGTTGCAGAAATGATGTGGTTATTATATTTTTAGCAACCAAAATTGGACATTACGGATGCATTATTATGTAGTTGGGACCAAATTTGTTTGTGTCACAAATTGTGTACGTATATGTATATATATCCATCCATATCTAACATATACTTGCGCCGAAATTGACAATGGTTGCAGCCAGGAACAATTCAAGGAAAGACGAGAAGCAGACAACCCCGGACCGAATATGGTTAGTGTGCAGACATGTAGTAAGTAGAGTACCGTGATGGAAACACGTGACTGCTGTGATAGCAAAGTATGGACTTCTATTCCATGCGCACACCAGTCATGTGCTTCTATTGTGTCGCATTCAGCGATTTCCAGCAGTCATAGACGCCATATTGCATGTTCTTATAAACTCCGATTATTTGTAAAATTCCATGTCCGTTTTTATTTCAACTGTGTGCGAAATAGTAATTTGTATGTGCAAACATATGTAAATACCAGAAAATGTGCACACATTGCGAGTGATACAACTTTTGCTGACAATTATTTTGGACTTACAGCTCCTATTTGTCCTGTATGTGCGTCACGTTGGTGTAACACTTACAGAGCCGAAAGGATATTGGGGAAAGGTGGAAGGAACTCCCCTGTGATGAGAAGAAGAGGTTTCAGGACATGGCTAAGGCAAGTGCCAAGGAACTGGGCGAAGAAGTTGCAAAGAAATCTGCAAAGGTACTTACGTACTTAATGTTTTCATAACTGCATTTGGGGAGAACCTGCTATCGACACAATGTTGGTTAAATTTTTGTATTAATGTTCACGTTAATAACATTGCAGAGTAAAATGCAAGTCCGCATATCATTGAAGTCAATTATTGATATCGTGAACCGGTGTAACGAAGCACAGAAGCAGGCAGTCATTGATATTGGATTTGGTGGCCTCCTCGGGTTAAAGTGTACCCGTATAGATCACAACATGTGCCAATGGTTGGTACAGAACTTCGATCCTGACACCTATGCGTATGGTTCAATAAAATGGCAGTCGTTGCAAAATACAAACTTACCTGTGTTATTTAACATCATGACAAATATACTTGTACAGGCCATATTTTTGTAAACAGAAAGAGCTTATCTTTTTAATCAAAAAGGTGCATGGGGATTCTGCCATCGAGGCACATAAACACATAGATATGATTGTGTTATAAGTTGTATGCATCAATAAGTCCTTCGTTCACAAGAAAAAATGTGTAAAACATAGCCACCGTACCATTGTCAACTGCAAACTTGTATGCCATCAACAATTTTTTCACATCACAATTTCCTCACTTTGCATTGTTAACGAATACAGATTATTTTGCTCGAAAATGTATACTAAATATCTTTTCCCCCTTATAATGCAGTTATTTTACTTGGATTAGTTTGCCCCTCCCTATAAGAGTACGTCAACTACTACACGCTCCATCCCTCGGCTAAATGATTAGGGTGATGTCGAAATACGGGAGACGCGGCGACGTATGGGAAGGAATCAAATGTTGGAGCAACATGAGGTAATCAACCCATTCGTTGCGCACATTTGACAGAATTGCCCCACCTGTGTTATGGAAATAGTGACAGACTTAATTTGTGTTCCTATGATTAGGTGGGTCTGTTTTTTGGATCATACGATTCGCGATTCCAAACATATGATTCGAATCGATTCCGTAGGAAATCAATTTGAACAGGTTCTATGAATCAGAAAAAGCTGTGAATCGTAGCTGAATTGCCTAGCCGAATTGGTGAATCGTCAATCCATTAGACTTGGTAAAATTAATGTTAGGATAGAAGACTGCATTTAGGTTTTTTATTGTTCAATAAGGGCTGACACGCCCTTTTTATGGTATTTCGGAATTTATGGTTAGCGTATGCCATATTTTCACTTTCTCTCTCCCTATTTACTCTCAAATACTTGAACTTTTGCGGGAAAAACATGAAGTTTCCCTCTGGAAAATATTGTAGCCTTACAAATTCAATTTTATGTACTACTTCCGTTTATCAAATGAATTTTGGTTAAGCCATGAAGACATATTTTTGGAAAAGCTTGAAGATTTTGGTTTTTTAACCTTGTAAAAAGGTTAAAACATTGTCGTTTAGTTATTGTTAGTTAGTTTGTAATTGAAAGTTTGTCTTTGTTTATCTAAATGGGAAAAGGTCAAATGGTAAACATGGGATCGACTGTGAAGTTTTTATCCACACTAGATGTGCATCATTTATAACAAAATTTTTGTTCATTTTAGACAAATGGAGTAATTAATTTTTATTAGATATATTTAATATGTAAGTGTGTACATATACGTTGTGTACAATTTAAGAAAGCTGACCGAAACTTTACGATTCACAGTTCAGATCGATTAACAATTCAGTACATTACCATTTTCATTCATGATTTGAATCCCAATTTGACAACTATGTTAGGTGGAGTTTCATCCAACAATAAAGGAAAGCAACGACATTGATGACGCAATCGACACACACCATGTCAATAACAAACAGAAACCATGGATTGATGAAGTTCGTTTGAGCAAAGTTGAGTCCAACATTGGTGAACTGAAAGAAACGATGAAGCAATTGCTTCACAGCAATACAGAAATAAGGGACATGTTGCTCAATTTTTGAGGGAAGGAAGTTGTTGACGATGCAAAGGTAAGCAAAAGCAATCAGTACACATGCTTCATATAGTTCACAGAGGTTACTTGGAGATGAAATATCGTAGTAAGTTAATGTATGTTTTTGTGTGATTAGGTGGAGTCGACTGAAAGAAATTGTAACATTAACATATCCTCCAGCATTGGTGAACTAAAAGGAATGCTGAACCAACTGGTTGTAGCTATATTGTTTGGGAAACAACCGTTTAATGAACAGACACATATTGCTGAAATGAAGCAAATGATGCAGCAAGTGTTAGAAGGTTTATCGGAAACAGCACAATTGCCTCGCGCAGAGGAAAAGGGTGTTCACCCTAGCATGGAAGTCGAGTTGCATGACGCCGGCGTGGTCTTCCCAAATTATTATGGTAGCCTAATAGAGGGTAATCTTGAAGATTTACAAGGGGTGGATTGGGAGGAGAATAATGTGAATGGAATGTTGTCCAATGAGATAATTGATATGAACCTTGGACAGTTGCGTACCGTCCAAGAAGTAGGGGACACGCACAACAACCGTGGCCTTGCCTTGGAGGAAACATACGCAAGCGAAGAAAGCAAATCTCTTTCGGTTCAGTTTCTGGCCATCAAGAACGTTGCAAAAGAGAGTTTATCTTCCTTTGATGGTTTACAAACTTTGCCTCCAATGCGAGGAGAAGCAGACAATGTCCATACTTCTGCTGGTAAGATTGCCCAAACATTGGGATAGGGACAAATTGTAGTAGGCAGAGGAAAGGGAAGAGGAAGAGGAAAATGTGTTGAAGCCACAGACGTAGGGGATATGCATGCATGCAACGATAGCAAAATAAATACTCGACTTACTGCAGAAAAGTTCCTAAGTCACCACATCACTTCACCTTTCATATGTTTCATTACCAATTGATGCCAACTGCATTACTGATCATAATTGAACCATTATTTGTGTTGTATTTTAATAGTTGCCATTCTAGTGCAAGTTTGCAGTAACAAATGTTGTACAAATGTTGTACAATTGTCTTACAGATTTCGGACAAAGTCTTGTCCAAACTGCATAGGTTGGAGAAGCGGTTCTGTTCAGAGGTTAGACATTCAAAATAACCTTCACCATTGTAAACTGCTTCATCACCTGGCATGACACGCCATGAGCTTGGAATGCTCAGTAAAAACACACACCCCCCCCATATCTTCTATCAACCAATCAACCATACACAGAACAAATTGGGTAACATAACTTACAATATTACAACAAGGTTCTATAAATTAGTAGTTAGACTAGACGACTAGAATTCCCCAAAGAGATTCTTCTACCCAACCACAAGGATTGAACACCAGACTATTCAGAACTCCCCCTTTTGCTGCTTTGCAGACCTTACCATCTATGCCCACCTCCCGGTTATTTACCGGTCAATGACATTGATGGACGTCAAAAAGGACGGCCAAACTAGTAGACTCGCTTACACCCAAATCGTGCCTAGGGCTCGCTTACACCCTGCACATACCATACCAAATCGTGCCTAGGGCTCGCTTATATCCTGTACATACCATACCAAAGGGCTCGCTTACACCCCGAAACCACCGCATAGAGTCTGAATACATCCGTGTCAACCTAGGGGCTCGCTTAGACAGCTTGTGCAGGACTTAACTCATTTGGTTTTAATTCCATTCACATGTTTATTACATAAATCATTCTGAAGCACAAGGGTGAACGTCACCCATTACCAACCCCTTTCCATTTCCCATTTCCCAATTATTAGATCTTTTGCCAAGCAAGCTAGTCACATTCAGTAATTCAGTAATATAAAAGAGCATGAGACAAACATAAGAAATGAAATATAGCCCATGATAATCATACATAGGTATGGTAAGGCAAGCAAATAACATTAGGCGTGCTTTAAAACACTTAGAGACAAACAACACAACAAAACACCATTTCCAACACTGTTTGGTTCTGCAGGTCTAACAAGAGTGCTTTGGGAAAAATACTTCTAGGTCAAATTAGGGGCTGAAATTGCACATAAATAATAATTAACCTGTCTAGTTTCAATTTCAATTCACAGAATGTGCATAGCACCTCCACAAATTCATCTACAGGCTATATTCGAAAACCTGTCCAAATTTGTCACCCGTTGGGAAAACTAGCTTTCCTCTCAATCTACCCAATGATTTTCACCCAAATAAATTCCATTTAAAAGAGGACTCAAAATCCTAAATTTGTATAGAAGAACCAACCTGAGATGATTTTTCTGAAATTTTATAAAATTGCAAGAAGTGGACTGTTTTTCAGAGACTCAGGACTAGATTTTTAAACAAGGTATCCAAGCCCTAAAAACACACAATTAGGGGCTAATAAAATTACCACAAGCTCTAAACACCAAATATCTCACACTAAATTCAGAATTAAGAAATAAATAAATTCGATATTTCTTTTAAATTAGAGAAATTGCAACAGTGCCGAATTTGACAAATTTGTAAGGCAAAGTCACTAAATCAAACCCACACTCTTATATACATCAAAAACCCTATTTCCCATTAACTTGCAACACAAGAGGGCATCTAACAATAGAATGGGATGGTGAAAGAATTGGAGAAGACAAGGGGAAAAAGTGTTCTTACCTTGACTCAAGAAGGTACCATTTTCTTCCTTTTCTTTTCTTCTTCTTCTCTACTTCCCTTTAATCACATTCTCCTTCTTTCACCCTCTCCTTGGCTGCTGGTATATGTGTGTGTGTGTGTGGAATTGAGACAAGGCTCTCAATTTATAGGAAATAAGCTTGGTCTTAGCTTAATGACTAAGGAAGCATAAATATCTAGATTTTTTTTTTATTTTGTTTTTCAAACAATTTTCCACCAAAATATTATTTGTGACACCTATGTACATATTCAAATAAATAATATTATATTCAAATAAATAATAAATATTCAAATAAATAATAAATAAAAGAACAACAAAAACAAAAATAAAAATAAAAATAAAATGTATGAATTAATTTATAAACTAAGAGGTAAATAAATAAAAACCAAGTTTTAGGGTATTTCCAATTATAAAGTGGTGTTCTCGATTTAATTTTGATAATATACAGGAAAATTATTCTTTATTGGGCCATTTTGCAGACTTTTACGAAACTAGGTGCTAAAATGCTATTAAACTAAGGCTCAGGGTTTCATGTGTAATTACCAAAAATTAGGTTCTCTACAACAGACGTAGGGGATATGCATTCGTGCAACGATAGCAAAATAAGTACTCGACTTACTGCAGAAAAATTCCTAAGTCGCCACATCATTTCGCTTTTCGTATGTTTCATTACCAATTGATGCCGACAGCATTACTGATCATAATTGAACCATTATTTGTGTTGTATTTTAATAGTTGTCATTCTAGTGCAAGTTTGCACTAACAAATGTTGTACAATTGTCTTACAGATTTCGGACAAAGTCTTATCCAAACTGCACAGGTTGGAGAAGCGGTTCCGTTCAGAGGTTAGACATCGCTTCACCAATTTTAGATGCATAAGGATGTGTTACGTATTTTATAAATTTATTTTCTGAACAGTGTTCAGTTAGTTGATTGTTTATATTAATAGGAGTTGATGTTGCTTGATTGTTTATATTGATAGAAGGACTTGTTGACACTGGAGAACAGAGAGGTTTTATCAGCGGCCGAACACAAAGTTGTTGACTCTGTACTTGACGACAGAAAAAATGAAAGGTATGGATGAGTTTAGTACGCGCAATTAACCTGTTCCGTAGTATTTGTGAAATAAGTTTGAATTCCACAATTTTCATTTGTCGTGCTATGTTTATTTGATTTTTGTAGCTATCAGTTCTTTAATTTTTCATTCTGTATGATTTTGATGGGTTTATCCATGTCGTATGTAGGATTTTCTTTGAATTTAATGCAGTGGCCTAGGGAAAGATCACTGGCTAAATTTCCTGTCTGAAATTTTCTTCTCTTGGTCTTATCCTGCACACATGTAGCTATTGGGAAAATCGCCGATCTAACATATTTTCACAAAATATTTACAAATTCATGGAAAACTTTATAATTTCAATTATGAAACTTAATAAAGTTTACCAATGATTTGCAAATTTTTTTGAAAACTTATACCGAAGTGCAATTTTCCTTAGCTATTTTCTTCTAGTCTGCTTACATTTGCTATTTCGATCATTTTGGGATATTGTTGGCTCCAGTTTGTAAAATACATGTGGTTTTTTTTTAACTTGCTCTCCTGTAAATGAGCATTTAAATTTTCACATATTATTTTAGCAAATACTATTGGACATGTCATAAGTTGTAATATCTAAAACTTTTTCTTTTAATTTTTTTTTAAAAAAAACTTAAAACTAATCTTAATTGGATTGGAGAGTAGTAGAATCAGGAATATCTGCCGTAGTTCTACAACAGAAAAAACTAATCTTATGTTGTAGAGTTAAGCCAGATACGTTTAAGTTTTACTAGGCTGTAGGTTGCTTCTTACTGGTTCATGTATATGTTTAATGTAGGGACATTGTCGTGTTTATGAATCTTCATGAAACGCCTTGCGAATGTGCTACGCAACGTGACATACGCACGCTTAAACCAGGGGCATGGCCATCCGACATTGTAAGTCGTGGCATCTGACAATGTTATTTCCACTATATTTGCATGATGGACATTTCCATGTAGGGACATCGTTATTTCGTAGTACATTTAAACAAATTGCAAACCTTATTTCGCAAGTTACCTCGTCTGTTACAATGTTCCAGCCAATCAACTTGGTCGCGGTTCAGTTGACTAATGGACAGCGGCAAGTACACAAAGACGGGAGGTATACTGCATGGTTCTTTCCAGTATATCTGTCGGTCAGCAAGTGTTTTAGGTCGGTTGTGTATTGTACAAGACATATTTTCAGAAAACTTTGGCTAACTGAACTTTACACACCAAACATGCAGACTTTGATACTAAATCAAAAAACTCAACCTCTGAACCATGAAAATATGGTCAAATCATATTTTGGACATGACAGATATACTGGGGTGCTTGATGCATGTGAGAAGGTAATATGAATGTCCATCCCATTGAAGCGTGTTCGCATGCCCTCTAAACAATGTCTTCACTTGTGTTTATGTGTAGATTTACATGCCTTTCAATTATAGAGGAGTAGATTGGTTGTGCCTAAAAATAGATATGGTAGACCGTGTGGCGTACCTATTTGACTCATTGGCATCCACCACACTGGACACTAACAAGCTGAACGCAGCAAAAATATTGGTATGTCATCCTGAATTTCACAAATCTACTTCCACACTGTCACATCCTTAACATAAACTAACCGTCTCATTCTGCAATAGGTTCAAACAATGCATGCCTTACTGCAACTACAGTTTGGAAATGAATATGCTGTAGACGTGCGTACCTTTGACGCCCGCATGTTAGAAAAAAGGCCATTACAACAGCTGGACGAAAAATGCACAAACCCTACGTCACATTGACTTGACTCCTGAATAACTCATTTAACGAACCTGCTTATATTTACGAGAAACTGAATGTTACATTTCATTTGTAGCACTTTTGACTATGAGATGTTTGTGATCAAGTACATGCAGCCGCCTGATATACCCAGCGGTCCACACAAGGTACATTCTACCGCTTCATTTCCAATTGCGAAATAAATCCATTTATTTCCTACCGCTGTAACTGTACCTGATTTGTGTTATTCGCTTTCTTTACATAGTTTCATCCTTCTGTGTGTTGGAAGTTGGTGCTTGACTTCATTATGGATGTGAATAATTCAAAGATCGGCGAGTATCCTTCGTGCATATGATTGATTGCAATTACAACAAATAGGGTAGCGATTTTATCATGGCCTGCCAGTACGAGAGTAATTTCGATGCCCAACCACAACTAGATTACTACATCAGCTTGTCGTGACAACTTTTTAGGTCGCACCTGTGATAATACTAATTTCCCATGCTATTGATTGTACACATAATTTCAATGTTTGGGACTGGAACAAATGACGAAAAGTAGTAATGTTTGTTTGCTTTTATCGTGGCCTGTACGTAATGTGATACACATAATTTCAATGTTATGGCTACAGAACAAACAATGCAATGTGATATTTGTCCAAATGAATATAGTAATGTTTGTCCAATGCCATGTGATATTTGTCCAACAAACAATGCAAGTTGAAAGTAGTAATGTTTGTTCGCTTTTACCACATGAATTATGTTTGTTCGCTTTTTTTTAATGACATAATTTTGTCCAAAGCAAAGCAAAAAAATTCCCACAGAACAAACAAATAGCAGTGACTATAATGCAGCAATAGGGGTCCACCTGTCCACAGGAATTCATGTGGTAAACAAACTGTTGTAATTCTCCTGTCGAACCACCTTACTATTATGTTTCCAACTATCCCTGCACATTGTGGACTTCACATCTTTAGGTCAAGCTCTGTATTCTGCCAATGACCATTTCTGCAATTCACCCAGTTAGTCCATACAATATCCTCATAACTCCTGCACCATGAGGGCCCTCACGTGTAGTTAAACTAAACCCCTTTCATATGCGTGACTGATGGACTCTGACGTTGACTTTCGCACATGTCATGTTATGGTTAATCCACGTGTGCACAAGCACAAAGAAGTACAAATTTTAAACTGCAAACGTGCCACAAATTTTAAACTGCAAACAATGTCATGTTGCATAATGCCTGGTTGTTTCTAGTATATCTGTCGATAAGTAAGTGTTCTACATTAGTTGTGTATTGTAGATGACATATTTTCAGAAATATTTGGCTAACTGACTTTACACACTAAACATGCAGACTTTGATGTTAAATAAAAACTACTAAACATCTGTATATGACAGATATACTGGTGTGAAGAAGTATGACATCCTTTACATAAATGAATCCTTGGAAGGGCAACCACATAGGAGATATATAAACGGAAGATATGTGAAGAAGTATTATCCAACCATGTGGGAAACTTTGAAGGGGAGTTGATTACTTCATAACAATGCACAAACGGAGAAAAATTGCACAAAAAAAAAAAAAAAACATACAACAGACCATTAAAAAACAGAGTATTGATATTCATTTTTTTTTTTGTTCGGCAAAAGAAAAAACTTTATTGATGAAAAAGCACATACAAGGTGTGAATGATACATCAATAAAGAGGAGTTTGGAGCTAAAAAATCTCCAATCTCCTGGTTGGTGAGAGACCAACGAAGAGAAACAAAACCAGAAGGAAAACAATAAGAATGTAACTCCAAGCCCATCCTCACAAAAACGCATAACAGGGCAACCAGATGAAACTCCAAAGCAGCATGAACAAACTTCAAACCATACAGCCAGGCTTCAAACCAAGAGCATAATACAGCCACAAAAACCATGCCCAATTTCAGACCATGAACAAGATACCACCAGCCACACAACCAAAACAAGCATATAGAGGTGAAACAGCAAACCAAATATGCTACTTAGTAGCAACCACCAAAAGACATACAGCAGTAGTTTGGATTTTAATTTGCAGATAACATCACAAATCTGCAGTTTACAGCAACAGTTTGAACCATTGATAGCAGCTCCAGATCAGTGAACTACTGTTTGACCTCCAGACACTAGCCTAGCAACACCAGAGCTGCAGCAAAGAAGAACCATGACATGCACTGCAGCCCTACAACTCAAGCTACATAACCCAGATCCTGCACTTCTGCACTGAATAGATATAACCAAACTAGGAAATCAGCTATAAACATACTGCTGCATCACACTACCAAGTTTCACCCCATTTGAGTCTGAATTCACACAGATCATAGCAGACACCAGCTAGGAGCCTGATCCATTAGACCTGACCCAAACCTCACAGTAGCAGCCACCATTCAGACTTGAGCCTGATCCTTCAACCTTCAAAACTAATAAAAAACTACAGCAGCAGACCAACAATTGCAACAAGGCCAGCATTAGACCTCCAATAACTTTCCCCAATTCAGCAGCAGACCTCCAATACAGCACACCAAAACATCATTCCAACAAATGCAAAAAGGCCAATATGCAGCAGCAGACTTAAGCCTATTCTTTGATCCCATATAGCAGCAGCAGAGTACATATATAGCAGAGCAGAGTTGAAGCACAACAGAGCAGCAACCAGAAATGAACATGCTTGACAGCATAAACTAAGGCAGAGTAACAACCCAAAAATAAGGCAAAGCATTGCAAAATTGAAGCACAGCATAGCAAAATTACCCACCAAGAAGATCTGCTAATACCAGGTATACACCCACTTCCCCTTGCTTCCATCAGCATACCACAGATTGACCAAAATCCTACACACTTGCAGCAAAAAACACCAAACACCACCCCTCAATTAGACTTTGATCCTATCCAGATTATTAACAATGTCCTCCACTAAATACTGTAGGCCTCTATAACGTTGCTTACACCAAAGTGCAACCCTCAGTTTCACCATCAGCCAATTCAGGCCCATCAATAATCTTATCATTAAAAAGGCAATCATTCCTAGCTTTCCAAATTGACCACATAACAGCTAAGGGGACAACTTTCCACATTGGTTGGATCACCTTTTTGATTTTAAAACCAGTCCACCAATGCAATAATGCCTCAATTGATCCCGGTAATACCCAAACCAGATCCCACCATTTCACCATATCTGACCACAAATTCCATACCACCAGACATGACAGTAAAAGATGGTTAATTGTCTCCTCCTCTGTTCTACACAGCAGACACACTGAGCTAGCTTCCATATTCAACACTCGAATCCTTTTCAAAAAAGATGAAGTTTTAAGTCTGCCTTTCCAAGCTAACCAGCTACAAAACTTCACCTTGGGTGGGGCAATATTCTTCCACAACATAACAACAACATCTACAACAGGACCTTTCAACAGCACCCACCACTTCCATGTCGAAGCCACAGAGTATGAACCTGATGGATTGGCCAGCCATAAACAAGAATCCTCTGCTTTAGCTGAAAGTACAGGTGCGTCCCTAAGTACCCCTTGCAGCCTTACATCCTCCTCTTCCTTCCAAGCTAACAGAGATCTTCTAAGCAAAAACTTCCACTCATGTGCTGAATCTCTTCTGTGGGCCATCTGTAAAATTATACTACCCTTTTCCTCAGATAACCTGAATAACGTAGGAGATTCCTCCTTTAGACATAGATTATTTAACCACTTATCCTCCCAAAATAGTAGTCTTTGCCTGTTTCCTGCAACTAGCTTGAGATTAGATAAATAATAATTACCTAGCTCTGGACTAGATGCACCAAGCTAGACAACATCTGCCCATAATCTTGATGCTAGACTGGACATTTGTACAATTGGAACCCAACTTCCTCCAATCACACCATATTTGCACCTCAACAGTTGTTTCCATAGAGCACAGTCCTCCACTCTAAACCTTCACCACCATTTAATCAAAAGGCATGCGTTGATCTCTCTCTCAAATTTCTAACCCCCAGACCGCCTTGTGATTTATCAACTGCTAAGTCCGCCCATTTCACCATATGGACTTTCCTCTTTAGTTCAGATTTACCCCACAAGAATGCTACCTGAATCTTCTCAATTTGCTTAGCCACTCCCACAGGTATTTTGAAAATTGATAGAAAATAGAAAGTATTGATATTTATTCATGAACAAGTCTGCACAATGGTCTGAAAGATAGCACACATTCTGTGCAATACAAAAGAATACATATATAAACTAGTCTAGGATTTGGGGAAGGGAATGGCTAGAACACCCCATTCTGATTGAGCATCTGCCAGCATGGCTTGGGCTTGGTCCAACTCAGCTTTAGTTGTCTGAATTGATACAGAACGATGTCTAATTTGGGAGAGCATCATCTTTGCTTCTTGATTAAGCTAGTCATGTTACTGCTGCAGATGAGCCTTTCTTTGCCGGACAGAGGCAAGTTCTGCCATGAGTTTGGTTTCCTCAAGTTCAAGTGCTGAATGTTGCTCAAGAATGGCTGTAGAGGTTTGCTGGCTGAGTTTGAGTGATGTAGATATGGTGTAGGCTTCGTTTAGGAAATCTTTTTTGGTTTGAATATCCTTCGAGCAAGTCTGAACCATCTCCGAAAGGGTTGGCCATTCCGTGATGATCTTGGCCAATTGCTTTAGTTGAATGGGGTTGAAAGGATTAGGGGAGAGGTTTAGAACAGCAGAAAGACAGGCCAAGGTTTCATCAGGTTTGTGGAGAATGATTTCTTCAACTGGGGTGTTAATGAGGTTGATGAAGGTGGTTAAGGTTTGTTCATTTCAAAATGTTCGTAAACACAGAAGGAGTAATATATGTTCATCTGAAAGTAGTAAACACAAAAGGAGTAACATTTCGAAGTGTTCATAAACCAATTGACACAACCACTGAACAAATCAAAGGGTCGTGACCACCG
>NW_021024559.1:354462-387134 GCF_004153795.1 Camellia sinensis
TTTTTTTCCCAAACGAACAGTAACATTTGTATTTCTATTTACCTTGGTTGTTGTGAACTTCTGGTTCATGGGATTTTGTATTGTCATCTGTTGGAGAGGATTGGCTGTTGATTGAAATGTCAAAATCAATCCTCTCTGATTCTTTGTTTGAAGTTTGGGAATTGGAGGGGTTGGATGGTGATGGTTGAGGGCTAAAGACAAAAGGGACAATAATAGGCTCAGTGCCCTCTGGGTAATCAACGTCCATCGGGACAGCTCCAACTGTGACATCCTTGAGAGCAATAGGAGGAGGTTCTAGCTGTGAAGTATTGTGTGATGCAGATTGTGTGGATTGCTGTGGCAAAGACTGTGAAGGAGGTTGTAAGGAAGTTTGTTGAGATGCTTGAGGTGGTGGTAGAGTTGGTTCTATAGTGGGTTCTCTGGGTACATTGGTGATGGGACTAGGAATTGGATCAATGTATTGAGGAGAAGTGAAAGGATGTTGTGATGCAGATTGTGTAGAATGCTATGGTGAAGACTGTGAAGCAGGTTGTAAGGAAGTTTGTTGAGATGCTTCAGGTGGTGGTGGAGTTGGTTGTACAGTGGGTTCTCTGGGTACATTGTTGATGGGACTGGGAATTGGATGAATGTGTTGAGGAGAAGTGGAAGGATCCTCATCATTAGCAGCAATAAGGAGTAATCTTTTTCTTTTTCTCTGCACAAAAGTAAGTGATCAGTCGGGCGTGAATGGAAATTGAGATGATGTAAATATGTAAAGTGAAGGCATACTTGGTAGAGCTGCCCTGAAGGATTTGATGTTGTTTGGCCAACAATTTGGCTGAGAGGAATATCCTAATCACTTAGGTCTGTACTTAGAGCAGGAGCAGTGGAAGGCTCTTCTCTCTTCTTCGCCGTGACCTCTGTCTCGGTAGGGGTACGGGTGGTAGTTCCTCTCTGTGCTTGTGTCTACGAGGCTGCGAAAGAGTTTGCCATTAATTTCGAAACTGATGAGGTGTTTGTCTGAGTAGTTGGATCCATTAGAGCCTTGCCTTTATGTTGGTCCCTAACCAATGGTTCAGTAGTAGGCCCAATTTTGGCTGTCAAAGGTCAAACAAGTTAGTGTTGTAAAGAAAAAAAAAAATGCATGACACAGTCAGGGATATGAAGTATATGAAGTAAGGATACCTATAGCCTTAAGCATGGAAGGCGAGGATATGGGGCCCTGATTATGAATACAAGTATCGTGAAGGCAAGTTTCAAGTGGCTTGTAGAAAATAATGGCAGTCATAAGTCCCCACCAATGGTCAAAAGCAGTAGAGCAGTCCGAAGCAGGTTTGAAGAAGAAGGGGCCAAAATCTTGGAAAAGTTTGGTGTTCTCTGTCAGAATGGATTCAGCTTCCGTAGGATCTTTGAAGTAGATTCTGGACCCAATCTCCTCATAGATGGTTGGGTGGAAATAAGGATAAGGGATACCCTGGGAAAGACCTAATTGCCTGGACCATTGATTGGGACAGTATGTCTCAAAACTGCAGTTTGACATCTTGGCAGAGGATATGGAACAGCCAACCACGACATGTCTAGAGGTGAGAATGTGTCTCCAAGTCTCATTTTGTTCTTGGACTTGCTCATTGTGTAAATCAGAAGGGTCTATGAAGAGGAAGCGAAGTCTACTAGAGGAGAATTGGAAGTTTTGAAATGGCATATACAAGTTGGAAAGTCTCTTCGAAAGAAGGTTGTAAAACATGGTAAGATGATTTCTGAAAGTGAGGATGGGTTGGCTATTATAAGTAGGATGAGGTTGGAAATGGTAGTACCTGTCCTGATAGCGTGCGCGCAGACGGTTGGCCTTGTTCGACTGTGGTTGTGGTAGCAGGAGGAGTTGTTTCGGGTACTGATGAAATGGCAGCATCAGTGACTTCAGGCTCTTTTTCTAGTTCTGCTAACAGGGGAAAGTCATGAGGACCTTCAAGTTCTTTCTCAGACATTGGTCATGGAGATGAGTCGTGTATTATGTCCATCCCTGTAAATTGGAGAACAATACCAGTTACTTAAAGAGAAGTTTTTTTTTTCCAAATGAATAGTCACATTTGTATTTATATTTACCTTGGTTGTTGTGAACTTCTGGTTGAGGGGATTTTCTATTGTCATCTGTTGGAGAGGATTGGCTGTTGATTGAAATGCCAAAATCAATCCTCTCTGATTCTTTGTTTGAAGTTTGGGAATTGGAGGGGTTGGATGGTGACGGTTGAGGTCTAAAGACAGAAGGGACAATAATAGGCTCAGTGCCCTCTGGGTAATCAACGTCCATCGAGACAGCTCCAACTGTGACATCCCTGAGAGCAATAGGAGGAGGTTCTAGCTGTGAAGTATTGTGTGATGCAGATTGTGTGGGTTGCTGTGGCGAAGACTGTGAAGGAGGTTGTAAGGAAGTTTGTTGAGATGCTTGAGGTGGTGGTAGAGTTGGTTCTATAGTGGGTTCTCTGGGTACATTGGTGATGGGACTAGGAATTGGATCAATGTATTGAGGAGAAGTGAAAGGATGTTGTGATGCAGATTGTGTAGAATGTTATGGTGAAGACTGTGAAGCAGGTTGTAAGGAAGTTTGTTGAGATGCTTCAGGTGGTGATGGAGTTGGTTGTACAGTGGGTTCTCTGGGTACATTGTTGATGGGACTGGGAATTGGATGAATGTGTTGAGGAGAAGTGGAAGGATCCTCATCATCAGCAGCAATAAGGAGTAATCTTTTTCTTTTTCTCTGCACAAAAGTAAGTGATCAGTCGGGCGTGAATGGAAATTGAGATGATGTAAATATGTAAAGTGAAGGCATACTTGGTAGAGCTGCCCTGAAGGATTTGATGTTGTTTGGCTAACAATTTGGCTGAGAGGAATATCCTAATCACTTAGGTCTGTACTTAGAGCAGGAGCAGTGGAAGGCTCTTCTCTCTTCTTCGCCGTGACCTCTGTCTCGGTAGGGGTATGGGTGGTAGTTCCTCTCTGTGCTTGTGTCTACGAGGCTGCGAAAGAGTCTGCCATTAATTTCGAAACTGATGAGGTGTTTGTCTAAGTAGTTGGATCCATTAGAGCCTTGCCTTTATGTTGGTCCCTAACCAATGGTTCAGTAGTAGGCCTAATTTTGGCTGTCAAAGGTCAAACAAGTTAGTGTTGTAGAGAAAAAAAAAATGCATGACACAGTCAGGGATATGAAGTATATGAAGTAAGGATACCTGTAGCCTTAAGCATGGAAGGCGAGGATATGGGGCCCTGATTATGAATACAAGTATCGTGAAGGCAAGTTTCAAGTGGCTTGTAGAAAATAATGGCAGTCATAAGTCCCCACCAATGGTCAAAAGCAGTAGAGCAGTCCGAAGCAGGTTTGAAGAAGAAGGGGCCAAAATCTTGGAAAAGTTTGGTGTTCTCTATCAGAATGGATTCAGCTTGCGTAGGATCTTTGAAGTAGATTCTGGACCCAATCTCCTCATAGATGGTTGGGTGGAAATAAGGATAAGGGATACCCTGGGAAAGACCTAATTGCCTGGACCATTGATTGGGATAGTATGTCTCAAAACTGCAGTTTGACATCTTGGCGGAGGATATGGAACAGCCAACCAAGACATGTCTAGAGGTGAGAATGTGTCTCCAAGTCTCATTTTGTTCTTGGACTTGCTTATTGTGTAAATCAGAAGGGTCTATGAAGAGGAAGCGAAGTCTACTAGAGGAGAATTGGAAGTTTTGAAATGGCATATACAAGTTGGAAAGTCTCTTCGAAAGAAGGTTGTAAAACATGGTAAGATGATTTCTGAAAGTGAGGATGGGTTGGCTATTATAAGTGAGCAATTGCACAGCATAGGAGTGGAAAACTGGTTTCAAGGTGTTAGCTGGTGGGGGTCATGCCTCAGGGAAATAGGCATACAACCAGGCCTGGAAGAGCCAGAAGGGGCCACCACAGTTGCCAAAAATCTTCTTGTCGACAAAGGAAAATAGGGCCTTGTAAGGGGTGGCAAGAAGATAAGGGGCTAAAGCCATAAGTTGGCCATCTTGCACACATAAGGCAAAGGGGAGGTATTCCTTCGTGATCTTGTACCCAGGGACACAAAAAAGAAACTCACAAAGCCAAAGTAAGTAAAAAGCAGTTCTTTCTTTGTCTTGGACAAGGGAACTAGGCTCACCTTTGTATTTTTTGGCGAAATCTGTATAGCATATCTCAGTGTTTAAAGTAAAGGTCACTGTTGGAGGCTCAAGGAGAGCATGAATTGGATTACCCAAGATTGGGAGACCAGTCAAGTGAGCTACATCTAAGATGGTAGGGGAAATCATACCAAAATTGAGGAGTAGGGAGTTACAAGATTGTGACCAAAAGCATGCAGCAGCAGTAATCAGCCTTTGTCCATGTCATAATTTTCAGTCGACAGTATAATTGCTTCACTAATGCCCGGGTGCTTCCATACTTCACCGTCGTGACCTTCAATTCTCCTGGCCCAGCTTTGCCAAACAGAGTTTGGTGACCTCCACGATCTGAGTGGGTTTTTGTTGACATTCCAGTTAGTCCACTTAAGTCCAAGTTGGTTGAGAAGAAGGTTCTCACCATTACCAAGGGGATAGTATGGAGCTAGCTCGTCTGGGAAGTAAGACGCGAAGTTAGGGCCTAGAGTAGGCTTAGCGACAAAGCTTGTGCTGGGCAATACGGTAATACCAAATTTTAGAGGAGCGATACGTGTTCTAATAGGGTCTGGGAAGCTGAGTAGGTCTTCATTGTTCTCTTCAGATGGAGATGGTTGAGATTTTTTCGGCGCCATGGCTTAGGGTTTTGTGGTTCTGTGGTTTTGACCGACGATGCTTGAGAAGAAGGAGTACAGTCTGAGGAGTTCAAATCAGAGGGAAATGAAGTGGTTTGAAGTTGAAAAGGTGGGTATTTTATAGCTTATGATTTCATAAGAGGGAGACCGGTCTTAACCCCATAAACGCTAGTCTTCTCCATCGCTTTAGCAAATGTCACGAAGAATGCTGTCTGATGCTTTGCATAATGCTCGACGATCGGCCTCGTTCTTGTGTCTCTCATGAGTACTTGATCGGACTCGAGAAGACCCAACCCTCGAAGAAGGTTTTGGAAGTACATGTTGTCAAACACCCCCGGCGTAATGGGGTCGTTGAAAGCCGCCATGCGCGGCATTGTATGATAATTCTCACAAATGTTTCTCAACCGCTCTGCAAATTTAGGGTTCATCGAAGGATCAACATCTAACGTCTTACTGAAGTTGAATATCCTGTTTCCGAATTCCTTGCAGTGAGAGAATCCAATCGTGTGTCCACCACCCATTAATGCCACCATTTCCTCCACTGTGAACCCTTTCGTCTCAAACCTTCGAATTATTTCATCGATCGACGTGTTAGCCCTAGCTAGGTTTTCCTCGACATGTGAGGCCTTCGACACAAGGCCGTCTTTTCGACCTAATGGGATTTGGAAAAAGGGACCACCAACAATTTTTACGAGGTCTCGGGTTGCGATGGCGAGGATGTCGGAACAGGAGACGACGTTAGGGCAAGCGAGCTCAAGCGCATTCTTGGCATGAGTTATGAGGTCGAAGGCGTCTCCAGGGAGGGATTCATTGATGTCGGAGTCAAGCTCAGTCTTGTTGAATTGGTTGGAGGCAATGAGGATGGACGCGTCGCAACCCTCGACCATGCAATCGTGGAAGAAGACGCGGAGGATACCGGCAGCTTTTGTAGAGCTCGTTGAATAGATTATTTATATAAAAAATCAAGTTAATTGAATATCTGTAGCCCTATAACCAAAGCACATGCCAAATTGTGTGGGAAATTTTCCGACCACACTGCCAACTCAGTAATTCAGCTGGAGAGCACTGGCAGAATAGATGGCACCTGACTGACCTGCAACAGAAATATAAGAATCCCGCGGTGGTTCGTCCACCCGGGGGCACTCCGACGATCAAGTCAGTATATCTCTCAAAGATAATCAATTATTCAACTCACAAACTTGAGCCTAAAAAGCATACCTTAGACCCATGGGGGTGCCTCTCTTTTATAGCCAACATAAACCTAGTCCCAATAGAAGCCTAACTTCTATGGACTCAGGATTACTGCTAATCTTGGACTCCCAATAAGATTAGGATAAACTCTCTAAGAGTCTTATCTTAATACAAACTGAAGTCTTCTCTCATTCTAGGACTCTTGTCCCTCATCCAGGTTGAGTTCCCTTTTCATTCTAGGACTCTTGTCCCTTATCCACTTATCTCGGATTCCGATATCTTCGGAGATAACCTCGGCCCTGCCGAGATGACCTCGGCGTCACGACCAGGACACGTGGCACCTCGGCTGACACGTCGGTGTCACCTTGCCACGTGGTGGTAAGGGTAATTGATAATGGATATATTTGTTTATATTGTCATTGACTAACATCTAATTGTACTTGGTGGACAGTTATGGTGGAAACTGCTCGAGAACGCCCAACAGCGTTTAGGAGACGTAATGTTGTACTTTCTCAAAAAGCGGATAACAGACCTCGATGCACTCGTAAAACTAAGGATCAAGGTAGTGGAGTTAATGAACAAGTCATTAATGGCATAGGTGCTGGTCTAGCAAAAATGGTTAAGGTTGAAAACGATGGGGGCAATCAATTGAATGTTAGCGACATGGGCGATGAATTGGGTGATGAACCAATAGATACGGGTGATGAACCAACAGACATAGGTGATGATCCAGGTGATGATCCGGGTGATGAACCAACAGACATGGGTGACTATGAAGACCAACCAGCAGATACAACTGAAAAAGTTAATGAAGATCTTACTGGACCTTTTTCTGGAGAGCAAGATGATCCTTCAATTTTGAAGAGTTTTCATTGTCACGTAGCAGCAAAAAATTTGGCATAATGATGTGAGTCATTGTCTTACATTAATTTAATTTTTTAAATTTTGTTTCAACTTTACTAATTCTTTTTTATTTTATTTTTTATTCTATGTTGCAAGAACACGGAATACTTAAATGCTTAAATCATGGTTTTTAAGTTAGTGAATGGTCATTCAACCTGGAAGAAAATGAACTGTCTAAATTTAATGGTTTAATTATGGATTTGGGGTTGATTTCTTTAGTGAGTTGCTCATATAAATTTGTAAACAAAGTTGTAGTTTCGGCCTTTGTGGAAAGATGGCAGCCAGAGACAAACACATTTCATCTACCATTTGGTGAGATGTCACCAACCTTAGATGATGTTAGTGTAATTCTCGGGATTCTAGTGATTGGTAAATCTACCTCTTGCAAGAAGTTATCAAATGTTGACACTGCAAATCTGCTAGTTGAGGCTTTGGAAGTAGTAGTAGATAAGGCCAACGTAGCGTTGAAGGTAACATGGTTTGGGTGAGTGTCAGATGCAGACAATGATAACACCATTGAGTATGCAACTAGGGCATATTTGTTATTTTTGTTAGGTTGTATCTTATTTGTAGACAAGACTGGCACACGTGTTCTGGTAGTGTATTTTTCTTTTTTTTATGGATTTGCGATTGGTTGCTTCTTATGCTTGGGGTGCAGCCACATTGGTTTTTTATACCAGCAATTGGGTATTGCCACAAGGTATGTTGTGAAATAGATGGCAATATATATGACATTGTTGGAAGCTTGGATTTAAGAGCATTTTGTTGGTGCTAGACCCCACCCCAATTTGGACTATAAAGAAGATCAGCCTCGTGTGTTTTATTGGATTTCTCGCACCCAATCTAGTTCGTCAACATCTATTTTACAAAGGTTGCGAGAGGACCTCGATAGATTAGAGGCCCATGACGTAAGTGTTAATCTTAAGTCCGTGTATGTACATATTACTTGCTATTATTTAACTTAATTAATAACTTACATATAAATTTTTGACTGTTCTAGGATATTTGGGATCCATACCATGATAAGCTTATTGAGCATCCTTTTTTTGATGTTGCTTACTATAGTGGATGCTTAAAATGTATGCAGATTGTTGAACCATATCATCCGGATAGGGTGTTGAGATAGTTTGGCAGGGTGCAAACTATTCTCTCACCTCCACTTGCTCCAGTTCGAGCCTCTAGAGGATCCATTGCAAAACAGTACATCATTGCCTATAAATACTTGGATACGATTTGGGAGAGTTGGGAAAATCACTTGTTGTCTGAGACGGCACGTAGTGTTCTAGTCTTGCATCCATGGGATTGTGTGCCAGGTTACTTGGACTGGTTTACTTCCATTTTACACATGCAAGTTCAAAACTCGACACATCGTTCTAAGTGTAACCCACGCACTAAGACATCAGCTGATTATTGTCAGCTTCAAGTTGTATGTCAATTTTTAACCTTTTTATTTTCATATATATATATATATATTTGTTTAAGGCAATTGTTAAGTTTTATTTTCTTGTTTGCAGCGTATTAACAGTGCCTTGAGCATTTCACGTTCAATGATCGAAATTGAATATAATGACACAGCTCCCACCCGAGATATGTTACGCAATGCATGAAGATGATAACACAAGTCTTGGCGGGCCAACAGTTCATTGAAGAACATACACCATCAAAGAACTTGGTGTACACTCGTCACACGAAACGTGGAGCAACGTCTTAGACTTTAGTATTTGTTGGTTTTTAAATGTTTTAAATGTGCATTTTGAAATCATAGTCTCAAACATATGTTAGACTTTTTTATGGTGTTAGACACAAGTATAACAAAGGTCAGATAACACTTTAGTATATGTTAGTTTGTCTGAGAAATATTTTTGGCATACATTTTGATGATGATTTGTATATGACACAAGTATGAGTTAGGCTTGTATATGACTTTACCATACCTTTTTGGGAACTCAATGAATTATTTTGATGGTGTTTGATGGTTTAGCAATGCTATTGAAGTCAATGAATTTGTTTGGAATTGGTTTGATGGGTTGAATTGGTTTGATAGTTTGTTTGTTTGAAATATTGGTTTGTTTATTGCTTTATGGTCATCACTGAATAAACAAATCTGGACTAATGAATAAATAGGAAGTTTATGTTCATCACTGACTAACCGAACAAATCCTCCTCGTTCAATACTGTAAAACCGAATCAAAATGACTCACTCAGCACTGTAATGTCGAACAGGTAGTCTTCGTTTAGCACTGTAATGCCGAACATATATGGTTTTTTCAGTACTGTAGTGCTGAACATAAATGCTTGTTGGCCTAATCACAGTTGCTAGCCTAATCATTTCAACACTGTACAACCGAATAAAAACAATTCGTTTAGCACTGTATGGCTGAACAAATATACTTTGTCCAAAATTGTTTTGTCGAACAATAGTAATCCTGTCAGCATTGTATGCCTGAACAAAATTTGTTCACCACTGTGTAACTTGAATTCATCCCAATTCACTTTTTTCGTCAACTTCAATTCAGTATAACACAGAAAATAACATTCATTTCAATTTACTGTTTACCATTCCTATTCATTATAACAAAGAAAATAACATGACTTAAATCCATTCAAAATACATAACTTAAATCCATTCTAATTTACTCTTTTCCATTCTAATTTAGTATAACAAAGAAAACAACATAACTTAAATCCATTCTAATTCTATTTCCTATCTCACTCGTATAACATTAGTCCTCATCCAGGTCTACTGTTTTAATTGTGGCTACGTTTGGACGGATGAGTGATTTAAAATGTTATACTCTAGAACTGTATGCAACCTCCCAACCTATTGCACAAGGGTCATGGTACCTCCACCAATTAGTTGCCATGGGTGGAGTAGGATGACCAAGCTCCAAAATGAGCTACAAAAATTTTAAAAAAAATTAAAATTTTAAAAAAATAATTAGAATGTTCAAAAATATTGTCGTTATTAAAAAATGTTGTCGTTAGAATGTACAAGAATGTACAAAAATATTAGCTACCAATACTTGAACAAAATGATTGTTGTTGGCAAAGCCAATACATATCTCCTTGCGAGAGGCAACAGAAATCAGTATTCAACTAAGATGGAGGAATGTCAAATATTATTGCATAAACAAGTGGACCAAAATAACTTGGTAGAAAGATGATATAACATGACCTATGTTAGGCATCGTCATCCACCGGTCCAACCTAGGATTTGGTTCAAAATATGCCAACATACTGCTAAGGTCATCGATTCCCTTTTGTGATCCAAATAATTTCTTGTAGTGGTCACTATACGCATGCAATTCTTTAAGTAAATCTTTTCTCACTTGTAACCATCATTCTTCTCCAAAACCCATCAAACCAGCAATAGCTTGAAATCCACAATTGCCATCTACTGCAACATCCTTTACCTATTTAATATATCGTCTCAATTCTGAAGGGAATGCCTCTAAAAAGCAATTTGGATTCAATGATCGAAGTTGGTGAACCTATCACAACCCAATGCCAATGTTAGACAATAAAGTAGATAACATGACACAATTACATACCTCACTAGTAAACCACTTTCCTTTTCTGTCTTCTTTGTTTTCACCTTTTTTTGTTGTTACACTCGTCTTGGGAATGACTCTAGGTCAATAACTATCTTGTACTGAAGCAACTAGTTCAAACACAGATGGCTCATGACGAGTGGAAGTCTCAATCTTCAATTTTGGTCAACCCCGTGGATTAGACTTCACTTCCGGCTCAATCAAAAATGTACAATCAGGTTTGGCTAACTTCCTTAATTTCTGTAACAAAAACCTCTTCACATCTGGATCCACCTCCTTGAATCGTTTGGCAAACAATTCTAACTCAGGTGTACAAGTCCACTCATCACTTATAGTGTGTGGGGTACTCAACATATCAAGCTTAGTCCAATATGAATGAACCAAAGTGAGGGGAATTGGCTAATTTTCCCTTATGTAATCTGCTATCTCATGCGCACATGGCAAACCATGAGTACGTCGAACGACACATCCACATGCAGCAATATCAATACTAATAGAAGATGCTCGTTCGGACTCTGCCAATATGATCTCTAATGCACTAATTGAGACATTACCATGAAGCTCCTTAAACTACGCAGGTTTGAAATCATGTTGCACAACTATCTTGCTTTTCTCAAATGATGATTTTATTTCACTATGTTGCAACTCAAGTAAATTCTGTATCCTTGTCCAATTCGACTCAAAATTTCTTTGACTTGATCCAAGATATCTTTTAAGTTTTGCATGTGAACTCTCAACCCTATACATGAAAATAAACTATTATAAAAATAATGTTATAAAAAACTAAACAACTAATAAATTTAAATGTTCATATTTACCTATTTGTTGCAGAATTTCCAAAGTGCAAAAATGTATCGGTCTAAGCAGCTACAAATTTCGACTTGTATGTATCCAACCAAGATGAGGTAACATAATGAAGTGCATCTTGATAAGTACTGAACTCACTATGTAACAAAAGACAGTCGTTGCATGTATACTTCTTCACACGATGACATAACCAACATATTTCAACTCTTATAAATATTTCCCTTTATCCTTTGTCTCAAACATGTTTTTGCAATTAGCAAGCACATTTTTACCAATATGCCATCTGCACAACAAATTTGTAGTTCCAGGAAAACATCGTACATATCACATTCATAAGGGCCAATTCTCTATCCGTGATAATAGCCAAAGGAAGAGTATATTCATCCATAACACTACGCAAAATACCAAGTGCCCATGCGTAGTTATCCTCTTTCTCATACAGGAGGTATGCAAATGGAACTAAAAAGGTCATGTCTGTCGATGTCATACCTACAATCTACAGAAGAGGCAACCGATATCGATTGGTCTTATAAGTACAATCCATCAACAATACTTTTGGAAATGCACGTAACAAATTCAAACTAACATGATGTGTAAAGAACAAATCAGTCACTGTCTTAGCATCTGCATAACTCCTATGCCACTCAACGTACTTGTTCATTGCTAACTGACCTAATAGTTGTTGCATTTGAGATCTCCCAGCTTTCTCAGTAACTTTATACTTATGACGTGCATTGTAAATTGTCTTCATTGTGGAAGCATTTGCATCATTACCTTGTTTCAATGTAACCAATATCTCACTCGGTCATACCATACTCTTCAACATGTCTACTAACAAAGAGGTTTCCTCATGTGACAACCTTCCAGCATAAGAATGACCCTCAAGATATTCTACAGCAGGATGATTATGCACACCAAAAACAACCATTAAGATCCAGTCATCATTTGTGGCTAATTTTTTGCCCTTCAATAAAAAATGATATTCACATTTTTTTGTACTAGTCAGTCTTGCTTTTTTTTGTCTTAGGCTTACTGTTTTTTCGAGTGTCCCTATAAGATCCACTCTTCTCACAAGCTAGGCTAAGTCTTGGCTTCCTACCACGAATACCACCCCTATCTAATTTCTATAAGACAATAACGAATCCATTTCTTCTTCCAACTTGACATGCCCATCGAATCAACTCATCTCAACTCTTGAATATCTAAAAGAAATAAATTAAACTAACGAATTATTGCACATAAAAAAGGACAAAAAAGGTACATTATTTGTAAAATGATCAAAGACTCACTTCATGAGTGACAAATTCATTACTATAATCCATAACAAGTTTTGAATCAACCTTACTGCCTTTAGTCGTTGCATCACCTTGACAACACGTGTGTATGCTTTGACTAGACTCACCTCTAGTCGAACCTATGTATTGAACAAAAGGATTATGTTCAGTACTGTATTACCGAACATAATCCTAATAGTCGGCAAACCAGTACCGAATAGCACGAACAAAAGAATAACGATTGAAAACGACCGAGAATGTTAATGCAAGATAGATAAACTTACCAATGGAACATCGGTCTCATTAGAATTATTGTCCTTGTCCTCTATTACTCTACATGATGAAATAAGTGATGAAGCATATGTTATACTTGATGCAAAACTTTCTGGCTCAATAGGGTTGATGGTGGTGATGAAGATGACATATTCAGGGTTTAAGATGATTATGAAAAATAATAGATTTAGCGTTTATGTTAGTTGGTTATGAAGAGTAATAGGTTTAGGGTTTACAAACATGGAATACGTATAGTTGGAGTTGGGGTGGGGGTAGGGGTGGGGGTCCAATATTATAGAGTATTAATTCTTATTTGATAGGTGAGTGTTCCATTTAATAATATCTTTTAATGTAATTTTACTTTGGGTCATAATTGTAATAAAAAAATTATAAATTGAGGGGTCCATAGAATTTTGATAGGTGCTAATAACAATACTCTTAAAAAAAACATAGTTTATTAAGTTACAATTGTCAATCCCTAGAATTTTTTTTGGTAATTTCTCGTAAATTCAACTATTAGTGTTTTTCTCAAATGATGAAATGCGTTCAAATATGAAAAATTTCGCTAGTTTATATAATTAAATACATTAGATTAGTTTTCTAGAAGTGTCTTATGTGACATAGTTGAGGGCATTCACCAAAAAAAAAGATGAAGACATAGTTGAGGTTTAAACTTGAATAAATATAAATCTAGTGGTTACATAAAAATAAATAAATAAATAAATGTTTAATGTGACACTTAAGGGTTACGATTGAATAGTTCTAACTAATGTTGTTGTCTGAAATAATGAAATACCTTTAAGCACATACAATTTTGCTAATTTATTTACTTTTTCTTTAGAACAAAGAAAATATACTTAAGAAAAATACACCCATCAAATTTTGAAATTAAAATATAATGAACAAAAATTAAATAATTATGCCAACTTAATTAGAAAGTTACATTTCTTTATTTATACTACAAAAATTTAATTTTTATTTAATATATGAATTTATTGGGTATGCTTAGAATTGTAATGTAATTTTAAGATAAAATTTGGAATAAAACATTAGTCGATGTTAGGTCAAACTTAGTTTGGATTTTTTATTTTAGGTTTGATTGGCTTGAACCCTGATTTGATCCAATTAATGCTCACCCAAAAAAATTTAAGAGAAGGAAATTTTATTTATTTATTTATATAACAAAGAATAACTTCCATTTTGATAAATATTTTTGTTAATATTAGTGAAAAATCTAAAAATCCCAAGATATTGATTTGTGCTTATGTTTTAACTTTAAATAACAAATGACAATTACAATCAAACAATCAAAAACAAACAGACATAACGATTAACATGAAAAAATCACAATTGGAATGCCTCCAATTGTGATAAAAAATTATAGATCAAACCCACAAAACAATCCACTAAGAAGACAAAAAAGAATTACACAAGTGTACTCTCAATTATTTAACGAATCCACGCCCAAATTGAACCAATCTCAATGTGCCTCTTCCACCACCGTCTTCACCTCGGAATTGTCTTATCCAACGTTGAATCCACAACGCTGATATTGAATCCATGACAATGAGCCACTCCGAAATCTATCAAAACTTCAAGCCCAAGTTCCACAGAATCCACCGAAGAATAATTCTCAATTTTGTAAACGAAACAATAATACCAACCCTTGATGTTCGACAATATGAAGTTCGTTGATCAAACGATCACCTTCTATACACAAAGGAAACTCATATAAAATAGCCTCCAATATAAAATACTTTGTTTTTTCTTTCTCTCTGAAAATCTGGATTGCTCCAACCCTAAAAGTAACGAACAACGCATGTTCCCCAAAAGACAACCTAAGAGGGGAGTGAATTAGATTTCTACAAATAAATAATAATAATACCCTAATAAAAATTACAACAGAGAAGCAGATTGTTGATTAATGATGAATAGATTACTGACAAAAATGATTAAGTACAAAGATGAATTTAGCAGTGAAGAATGATTAATCAACTAACGAAGTATATGAATAAAATGATTAGAGGCTTAATAGAAATAAATAATTGATAATGACTTAGATAAATTTGCAATGGAGCTAGCTATCACAGTGGGTAGAAATTAAATGATTAACACATTCATTAACAGATAGCTATAGCAGTGAAAGTAAAGATATTAGAGACGATGAGGCAAACAGATTTATATTGGTTTAGCTTCAACCAAGCCTACATCCATTCCTCAAGTTTCACTTGAGATTTTTCACTATTTTCTAGCTTCACAAGGGTGCTAGCAACCTCTCAACACATTGAGCAATCCTCCACAAATTTTACACAAGCTTCACAAGCCTAAACCCTTACAAATCTTAGGTGATTCACAATCACTCTCAAGATTTCAAGAACACAATGTTTGCAACATTTTTACAAAATTTAAATAGTGTTTTTACTTTCACAGAAAGCTTACAATAATCTCTCAAAGATTGATAAACAAAATTGAAGCTCAAGGAAAATATCAGTAAACCTCATATGGGTAAATGGGATTAATACTTAAGGCTCTATGTATAATATCTGAGACGAAGAAATGTAACCCAGATAAAGAAGCTCTCAGATAATCAAAGAGAATGAGAATGATGAAATATTAGAAATATTTTCTTGCATGAGTTGTTGCTTTTCTTGTTGTATTTTGTTCAGTAGAAGCTCTGCTATTTATCAAGGAGAAAATCATCGACTGTTGTCTGTCGTATGTGTTGAGAAGATTGAGTAAGATTTTGGTTAAATCTACTCTACTCAAATTTTCATTTCCCATACATGATTAGATCTTGACGGAGTTAAAAGATGGGTCTGATTGATGACAACTATATTTGAAAAAAGAGTCGTTGCAGTACAGAGTGGTCGTCCACTTGGATGTCCAAAATGAAATTTTGTTCTTGAGGGACGTCCACCTGGATGTTCGGTGAGGTCCCAGTCGTCGAGGATGACTTCCATGGTTGTCAAGTATATTGCTGGTTTGACAGCCGGTGCGAAGCAGAATTGAACTGGAGCAAAACTAGGCCAAAAGCTATGGCCGGTTGTCCTCCCGGACGTTCGGCAGGTTGTCCGGTCAGACAATTGCCACAGCCAAGTTTTCTTTCTCTGCCCGGCCAAAATCATCCAAGCCAACCAAAATATCTGCTGGCCGGCCAAAAGACTTGTACAGCTGGCCAAATCATTCTTCAGTGCTGGTTCTGTTTTGGTTCAATTCTAATGCTGTTTGGGGCTTGTTTAAGCTGCATATTGGCCTCCAAGAACATGGTTAGAAACAGGAGAAGATAGATTAAATTGATATGGATAAAACATATTATATTGATCAATTTAATTATCAAGAATAAAATCAAAACAATCATTAAAACACAATATAGCTAACAATCTCTCCCTTTTTGATGATGGCACACCGTGATGTTTTGATTTGATGGGGAGTAAAAAAAATTCCCCCCCAAGTCATGCTTTCCCTGAAAGTTTGCTTCTTATAGATATAAACATGTTTAGCACTTTAGCAATATATAACAATATAATCATAGCATGATTGATAAAGATACAAACGGATAAACATGTTTAGCACATTAGCAATATATAACAGTACAATCATAGCATGATTGATAAAGATACCAACAGATAAACTTGGTAGATTTAGGAAAAAATTTGCCTAGGTTTTAGATACCAAAAACAAAATATACATAGCACCAAATTTTCTTTTATAGTTCAAGCACACAACAACATCATTTCTCCCCTAATTTTTAAAACATAACAAGTCCTCCCCCTATGACATTATTCCAAAACATTTGAGCTCAAAACATCACAATTTCTCCCCCTATGAGATTATCAAAAACACATAAAGGATATCACAATGCAGCATTAAGTGTAGATAAATGCCATTAGTGCAATAAGGAGAAGTTCAAAAGGTTAAGAATAAGGCACACATTCTGTTGTAGCAAGAAAATATGGCAACAATGAATCAATGAGCTCATCCATTATGACGAATTCATGCTATTTCAATATATTTTTAAACAAGAGCCAAGGAGATAGCAAATTTTTAATGAGTATATGGAAAGCATTTGAGCATGATCTGTCAAACAATTTCTAACAAGAGCATACAGATTTTATGCAATATGTTTGTATGCTTTAAGAGAAAATGCCAAGATATATATATATATGTGTGTGTGTGTGTGTGTGTGTGTGTGTGTGTGTGTTACTTTTAAGCATTTTGACAAGATAAACCAACGTAGTACCAATTATAGATTAGATATATCAGTGCAAAGTCCAAGATTTGTCAAGTAAGAGCATAAAAGCAGTTTGAGCATTTGACAATCAATATCAATATAACTTCAAGAACATATAGCAAGATAATATTGTTATGAGTTGAAGATCTATGTGCAATAAAAAAGTTAGATCAGTGAAACATTTAAGCATGATACCAAGAGTGCACAGTTAAGCAAAGTATCAAAATGGAATGTTTGAGACTTTTTGATAGCATTCAAGGATAAAACAGCTTCCATATCAATGGAATAGTACACATGTCTCATTTTAAGTAAAAATTCAAGTTTCACATTCACAACAGAGACTTTAAATTGAATTCGATATTCCAAGTTCACCATGAATAAAAGTGCAGCGATCCTCGCTTAGGGGTTTTGTGAAAATATTCGCCAATTTCTTGTTAGTGTTTACAAATTCAAGTACAATATCTTCTTTTTGAATATGATCTCTTAAAAAGTGGTGTCGAATTTCAATATGTTTTGTTCGTGAGTGTTGAACCGGATTTTTGCTTAAGTTGATGACACTAGTATTATCTCATTTAATAGGGATGTGATCATAATGCAAATTGAAGTCCTTCAATTGTTGTTTCATCCAAAGTACTTGAGCACAACAACTTCTGAAAGCTATATATTCAGCTTCGACTGTTGATAAAGAAACAGAATTTTGCTTTTTGCTAAACCAAGATAGTAATGAGTTACCAAGGAAGTGACAAGTGCCATTGGTGCTTTTTCTATCAAGTTTGCACCTAGCAAAGTCGGCATCTGAGTAACCAATTAAATCAGATGCAACACCTCTAGGATAAAACAGTCCCAAATTTTGAGTGACAACAAGATATCTAAAAATTCTTTTAATAGCACTAAGGTGTGATTCCTTAGGATTTGATTAATATCTAGCACACATGCAAACACTAAACATGATATCAGATCTACTTGCAGTTAAATAGAGAAGTGAGCCGATCATACCTCGATATTTTGTTTGCTCAATGGACTTACCTTTTTCATCATTGTCTAGCTTAATTGATGTGCTTATAGGTGTTCTGGATATTTTTGAATCATATATACCAAACTTTTTGAGTAGTTCTTTTGTGTACTTAGCTTGGTTGATGTAAATCCCTTCCGTACATTGTTTGATTTGAAGCCCAAGAAAATAATTTAGCTCCCCTATCATGCTTATCTCAAACTCACCTTGCATACACTTAGCAAATTCCTTACACAAGGTTTCATTAGTAGCACCAAATATAATATCATCCACATATATTTGCACAATAAATAAATCATCATTTTGGTTTTAACAAAAAGTGTTGTGTCAATTTTTCCTCTAGTAAAACCATTTTCAATCAAAAATTTGCTCAAGCATTCATACCATACATGAGTTGTTTGTTTCAAACCATACAATGATTTTGAGAGTTTAAATACATGATTTGGAAAAACATGATCTTCAAAACCTGGGGGTTGTTCGACATAAACATCCTCATTTATAAAACCATTTAGAAAAGTACTTTTTACATCCATTTGATAAAATTTGAAATCTCTATAATATGCAAATGTAAGTAACATGTGAATGACTTCTAATCTCGCAACCAGAGCAAAGGTTTCATCGAAATCAATACATTCTTCTTGATTGTACCTTGAGCTACGAGTCTAGCTTTATTTCTAACAATGGTGCCAGATTCATCAAGTTTGTTTCTAAAGACCCATTTTGCGCCAATAATGGAATGATCTTTAAGCCTTGGGACTAGATTCCAAACTTTGTTTCTCTCAAATTGGTTGAGCTCTTTATGCATAGCCATCATCCAATGTTCATCGAATTCGGCTTCTTGAAAATTATTTAGCTCAATCTGTGAAAGAAAAGCTAAGTTACACAAATGTTTCTAAATGAAGAGCAAGTGGCAACACCTTTAGTGGGATCACCTAGGATTAAATCCTTAGGGTGATTGTGATCAAACTTCTATTCTTTTGGCAAATCATCGTTGTTTCCTCTTTCTTCTTGAGGTGGGAGAATAGGTTGTTCAACCTCTTTGTTCAATTCACACGGTTGATCCTCTTATTTGTAGATACTTGAATCTTCTACATTTGGTTCCAAATCTATATCATCACTAGCAACTTGCTTTTGAGAAGAGATGTTAGTTTCATCAAATGCCACATGTATAGATTTTTCAACAACAAGAGTTCTTTTATTAAAAACACGATAAGCTTTGCTAGTTAAGGAATAGTTAAGAAAAATTGTTTCATCAGATTTTGAATCAAATTTACCTGAGTAGTCCTTACCATTATTATGTACATAACATTTACAACCAAAAAACATGCAAATGACTAATGTTAGGCTTTCTATCATGTCAAAGTTCTTAAGGAGTCTTTTTGAGAATAGGGCTAATCAATGCATGATTTAAAATATAGCATGCGGTGTCAACGACCTCCGCCTACAAATATTTAGGAAGATTATTTTTGCAAAGCATTGTTCTGCTCATTTATTCTAAAGTTTTATTCTTCCTTTCTACTACACTATTTTGTTGAGGGGTTCTAAGTGCTAAAAAATTATGTCCAATACCATGCTCATCGCAAAACAATTCAAAATTTTCATTTTCATTTTCATTTTCATTTTCAAATTCTATACCATAGTCGGTTCGAATATTAGTAATAAAAAAACCTTTAATTCTACGACAAAGTTTTGTGAAAGAAGAAAATGTTTCATCGTTGTGTGCTAAAAACATAACCCATGTAAATCTCGAATAATCATCAACAACAACAAGACAATAATGTTTACCACTAAGACTAGATGTCTTTGAGGGACCAAATAAATCTATATGCAATAATTGTAAAGGTCTAGTTGTGGAAATATGAGATTTTGATTTAAAATATGTTTTGGTTTGTTTTCCTTGTTGACAAACACCATAAAGTCAATCTTTTTCAAATTTAATTTTTGAAAGTCTAATGACCAAATCCTTTCTCAAAAGTTTAGCAATTAAATCCATATGAGTATGACCAAGTCTTCTATGCCATAACCAACTATTATCACTATTAGCATATAAGCATTTAACATCACTAACATAGAAATCATTGAGATGAAAAACATAAACATTATCATGGCGATTACCAACAAATATAGCTTTATGATCAATTGTGTTTTCAATTGTGCAATGTGATTTATTAAAAAAACTCAATCACCTTTGTCACATAATTGACTAATACTAAGTAGGTTATGCTTAAGTTCATCTACAAGGAGAACGTTTTCAATAGAAAGGTTAGGAGAAATACCGATACTATCAGTACTAATAAATTTTCCTTTCTTGTTGTCTCCAAAAGTGACAAATCCTCCATCTTTGGATGATAGAGTAGTGAAGAAAGATTTATCTCTGATCATGTATCTAAAGCATCTACTATCAAGGTACCACCTCCCTTCCTTAGCTTTGGACTTCAGGCATACCTACAAAATGACAATCAAATGTTGGATTTTGGTACCCATAATTTCTTGGGTCCTTCTTAGTTAGTTCCCTTAACAATCCAAATCTTTTTAATTCCCTTGTTCATATTCTTTTTGAATGGACAAGAAGATATATAATGGCCTTTCTTTCTACGATAATGACAAGTAATGTAAGGGTATGTCATGAGAGGTGCATTTTCAAAAATTGTTTTGAAATTCTTTGTTTTTTAATAAGGTCATATCCAATGCCTACCTTATCAAAAACACTATCAAAAACACATCTTTGATTTCCAAGAAGCATGTTGAGATTATCTCTACGTTTTACAAAATTTTCAAGTGTTTCTGTCAAATCATCAACATTGTTTTTCAAAGCAATTTTCTCATTAGAGATGGTGTCAAAATCATTTTTCAAAACAATTTTCTCTTTCTTTAATTCTTCTACATTATTAGATAAAGATGCAACGGATTTTTTTAACACATTATTTTTGGCACAAACTTTTCTAAATTCGTCTTGTAATTCATGGAGCGCACTCTCAAGTTCTTCATATATAACAGTTACTTCATCTTGAGTAGAGTCTTCATCTTCAGGAGCCATGAGACACAAGTTAGCTACTTCATTTTCAGCTTCATCACTTGAGCTTTCATCTTCACTTTCTCCCCAAGCTACTACCATGGCCTTCTTGTTCCTTTTGTAGTCTTTTCCATGATTTTTCAATTTTGGACAATCCATCTTCATATGTCCCAAATTTTTGCACTCATAGCAAATGATAAGTTCTTTCTTGTCATCTTTGTTGTACTCTTTCTTGAAAGGTCTTCTTCCTTCATGATTGTTTTTCTTGAAGTACTTTTTGAGATTTCTACTAAGCATGGCATAACTTTTATCCTCACTAGAGTTTTCATTTTCTTCTTCATAGCATGAGGCTTTGAATGCAATACCACTTTTCTTTTTGTCTTCAACATCCTTATGTCCTTTCATAGTGATCTTATGAGTCATAAAGGAGCCCATGAGCTCATCCAATCCAAGTGTAGAGAGATTCTTGGCTTCTATAATGGCGGTGACCTTTGCTTCCGAATTCTTTGGTAAACACCTAAGAATTTTTCTCACCAACTCACTATTAGTATAAATTTTGTCAAAATACAATTTCAGTAAATCTAGTAAACATGCTTGAAATAGATTCATCTGATTTCATTTTAAACAGTTCATAACTATGAACAAGCATATCAATATGAGATTTCTTCACTTGGTTGGTGCCTTCATACATTATCTCAAGTTTGTCCCAAATTTCCTTTGCCGAATCACAGCTCAAAATCCTGTTATACTCCTTAGAGTCTAATCTACATACAATGGTGAGTTTGGCTTTGGCATTGGCTTGCAACAATCTATGATCCCTCTCATCACATTCATCTTCAGTTTTAGGTACACTCACATTGTTCACTAATTTGGTAGGAATTTTTGGACCTTTGGTGATAATAATCCACATGGTATAATCAGTGGCTTGAAGGTATAGGGTTATCTTATATTTCCAATGGCTATAGTTGTTTCCATCAAACAAGGGTGACCTATTGGTGGCTTGTGCTTCAACAGTACTAGTACTAGCTATGGTTTCCATGGATCAAAAACTCTCAGATGGTTAAAACGAAGCAAGAGTCTAGGCTCTTATACCAATCATTACCCAAAAGACGACCTAAGAGGGAGGTGAATTAGGTTTCTCCAAATAAAAAATAATAATACCCTAACAAAAATTACAACACAGAAGTAGATTATTGATTGATGAAGAATAGATGACTAACAAAAATGATCAAGCACAAAGATGAATTTAATAGTGAAGAATGATTAATCAACTAAGGCAGTATATGAATAAGATGAGTAGAGGCTTAATAGAAATAAATAGCAGATAATGACTTAGATAAATTTGCAATGGAGTTAGTTATCACAGTGGGTAGAAATTAAATGATTAACATATTTTTTAACAGATAGCTATAACAGTGAACGTAAAGAGATCAAAGAAGAGGAGGCAAACAGATTTATAGTGGTCCAGTTTCAACTAAGCCTACATCCACTCCTCAAGCTTCATTTGAGATTTTTCACTATCTTCTAGATTCACAAGGGTGCTAGCAACCACTCAACACATGGAGCAATCCTCCACAGATTTTACACAGGCTTCACAAGCTTAAACCCTTGCAAATCTTAGGTGATTCACAATCACTCTCAAGATTTCAAGAACACAGTGTTTGCAACACTTTTACAAGATTAAAATAATGGTTTTGCTTTCACGAAAAGCTTACAATAATCTCTCAAAGATAGATAAACAAAATTGAAGCTCAAGGAAAATATCAATAAACCTCACATAAGTAAATGGGATTAATGCTTAAGGCTCTGTGTATAATATTTGAGATGAAGAAATGTAACCAGATGAAGAAGCTCTCAGTTAATCAAAGAGTATGAGAATGATGAAAAATCATAAATATTTTCTTACTTGAGTTGTTTTTCTTATTGTGTTTTGTTTAGCAGAAGCTCTGCTATTTATCAAGAAGAAAATCATCGACCGTTGTCTGTTGCTTGTGTTGAGAAGATTGAGTAAGATTTTGGTTATATCTACTCTACTCAAATTTGCATTTCCCATACATGATTAGATCTTGAAGGAGTTGGAAGATAGGTCTGATTGATGACAACTATATTTGAAAAAAGATCCGTTGTAGTACAGAGCGGTAGTCCACCTGGATGTCCAAAATAATGGGTATGTTTGGTTCGGTTTGGTTTTGGGAGAGTAGTTTTTAAAAATTGTTTTAGGGAGAGAGTTTAGAAATTTGTTTGGTTGTGTATTTTAAAAGTAGTTTTGAAGTTTGGGAGTTTTGAATGATTTAATATTTTGTTACAATTGAGTAGATGTGTGTGAGAGAAAAAGTGATTAAGGATGAGAGAGGAGAGAAAAAAATTGATTGATTGATAGGTAAGAAAGAGAAAGTTTTGAAAATTGTTTTGGAAAATTTACAAACCAAACAAATTTTTTAGAAATTTTTTCTCAAAATTACTCTACAAATCCAAACCAACACATACCCAAAATTTTGTTCTTTAGGGACGTCCGCCCGGATGTCCTCATGGATGTCCGGTGAGGTCCTGGTCGTCAAGGATGACTTCTGCAGTTGTCGAGTATATTGCTGATTTGACAGCTGGTGCGAAGTAGAATTGAACTGGAGCAAAACTAGGCCAAAAAGCGATGGCCGATCGTCCTCCTAGATGTCCAAAAGACTGCCACAGCCAAATTTCCTTTCTCTGTCCGGCCAAAATTTGTCCAAGCCGGCCAAAATATCTGTCGAACGGCCAAAAAACCTATACCGCTGGCCAAATAATTTTTCAATGCTGGTGCTGTTTTGGCTCAATTCTGATGCTATTTTGGGTCTGTTTAAGCTGCATATTGGCCTCCAAGAACATGGTTAGCATCGGGAGAAAATAGATTAAATTGATATGGATAAAACATATTATATTGATCAATTTAATTTATCAAGAATAAACTCAAAACATAATCAAAATAATCATCAAAACACAAAATGGCTAACAATGCACTTTATAGAAAATAGGATCGCGTAGACAACTCGAGTGGTGTGACAAAAGGCGGTGCGAAAAATATAGGCTAACCGCTTGAGCAGTAAAACTTTCTTCCTAGAAGTTTAGGCGCTCTGCAAAAAAACTAGATGATCATTTTCTTCGCTCGAGCGCACAAATGACCACTTGAACAGTCAAACAATTTCGACTGTATTTTTGCTTTTTGTTTCGAGGGCGCTGCACTTTGATCCCACCTGGGCACTACCCTGGACCCACCATAGGGCGTTGTCCCCTGCACCTCCACGAGTTGACCAAGCAGCTCAATCCTCGTACATAGTCAGCGAAGTGGCAAACATGAAAGGATTAAGATCACAAACTCCTTTACAAAGGCACAATTCTGGTTGAATTCGTATATAAATACTCATAGTTTCACTGAAATAAAAGATCAAATAAAATTACAACCGAAAAGAGTTTTGTCAAATAGAATTGCCAATAACAAAAACTTAACGATTAACATTCCTAATAAAGGTTGAGAATGAGACTAGAACTTGTCTCTCTGCGAAAAGTAAACTTAGGAATTTGTATGGAGAATTTCTCCAGAAACATAAATAATGATTTAGAAACTCCGCTTTGTTTAGTTTCAGTTTTGAAATCTATTTTTAGAATTTAAAAAAAAATAGTTTGATAAAAATAAACATCTAAAAGATATTTTTAAATTTTTTAAAAATAATTTCTAAGAAAGATAAAATTATATAAGAAATGACCATTTTTTTTTCTACACCTAGTTAGTTTTAATTTTTTTTAAAAACTTTAAAGAAAATTGATTTTGAAAATCAAACCAACCAAAATTTCATTTGACTGTATAGAATTGTCATGACAATGTTTATAGAGAATTCATTATTCGAGTAGGCATTGGAGATATTAAATTATATTGATCAATTTAATTTATCAAGAATAAACTCAAAACATAATCAAAATAATCATCAAAACACAAAAAACAACGCACTTTATAGAAAATAGGATCGCGCAGACTACTCGAGTGGTATGACTAAAGGCGGTGCGAAACATATAGGCTAACCGCTTGAGCAGTAAAACTTTCTTTCTAGAAGTTTAGGCGCTCTGCAAAAAAACTAGATGATCATTTTCTTCGCTAGAGCGCACAAATGACCGCTTGAACGGTTAAACAATTTCGACTGTATTTTTGCTTTTTGCTTCGAGGGCGCTGCCCTTTGATTCCGCCTGGGCACTGCCCTGGACCCAACATAGGGCGTTGTCCCGTGGGCCTCCACAAGTTGACCAAGCAGCTCAATCCTCGTACATAGTCAGCGAAGTGGCAAACATGAAAGAATTAAGATCACAAACTCCTTTACAAAGGCACAATTCGGGTTGAATTCGTATCTAAATACTTATAGTCTCACTGAAATAAAAGATCAAATAAAATTATAACCGAAAAGAGTTTTGTCAAATAAAATTGCCAATAACAAAAACTTAACGGTTAACGTTCCTAATGCAGGTGGGCCTGTGTGGTCTTTGGGCTTCATCTCGGATATTTTCTGTAACCCATTGCTGTATACATGTTGGAACAATCCATACTGTCTCTGTAAAACAAGGAACGTACGATAATGGGGGTTTAAACGATATTCTGTCGTAATTAGATGACAACTTGTCATAATTTAGCCAATAACATTTTGGATCGCCATTTCTTACCATTGCCAATGCTTCGTCCTTGCTGCCGGCGGCAAGTGCGTTGCGATATATATTTTCTTTGTTGTTCTGGTTAGCACAGCGGCCCTTCTCACGGAATTCACCCCATTCCGTGTAGTCCCCATATTTGGAGATGTATTCCAGCACAGCTTGATGGTTGTTGGCCCCTTGTAAATTTGGATGGAAATGGCGATTAATGCGATCGTGAGAAACGTCGAAGAACCGTTCATCCTGTGTCTGAAAACGGTATGAAAATTGGACAATAGCATGGAGATGTGGTTCACCGTCCTCGTGTAATTCATGTGCAACCCTCACATAATTTGGTGGCCTGTTAGTGAACAGCTCTCTAATTTTCTCTAACAATCTCTCTTTAGGTATAAAACATCTGGGATATGTGAGGAAGATGTTCTTGTTTTGAACTCTAAAACGACGTCGCATTGAGGCCATAAATCACTGATGTTCTTGTTTTGAACTCTAAAATGACGACGCATTGAGGCCATAACTCACTCTCAATGATGTCACTCACTCTCTAGGATGACGCAATTCACTCTCTAAAAACTTTGGAGATGTATACATTGTCGCCATGAACGTCCGGACTCCCAACGCTCGCCGGATGTTGTAGTTAAACAGGCATTCTATCTTGTAGACCCCGTGATTCCCAGGTCGGGACATGTCTACCGCTTTGAACCACATCGGGTTCTTTAAAGTGTCGTAAAAGACCCCTGATAACGCCTTCTCTCTCCAGTAGATATGGTTAGACACATCTGTTCGTGTGGAATATCGAACATCCGTATTGGAAGTGGAATATCTTCCTGCGTTGGGCCTTCTTCTTCTCATTGCGACGCCTCTTCTTGATTGGCTCTGGCAAAGAGGGGCTGATCGATTGTGTAGAACTCTGCGTTTCGGATCGTCCACGCTTGGAGCCCGGCGTGTTCATGTTTATCTAAAAAATCTCTGTAACTGGAATCGGCTCCGAGATTGCAAAATATAATAGTTGGAATCCCGCCTTTTATTTTTCTTAGGCGGGCATATTTACAATTTGAAATCCATTCCCGTTGCGCTCCAATAAATTCCCGCCAGTGTTTCAAAAATTGTGGGGCCACATCATCGATTACATTATAAAAAATGTCATCATTATGGTCCCGCAAATCGATGTGACCGGAATAATAATTATGTGGCCCTAGAGACCAGGCCCAACATGTTTTCCCAATCCTAGATGGGCCTTCAATTATAATGCTCTTGGGCCTGTGTGGTCTTTGGGCTTCATCTCGGATATTTTCTGCAACCCATTGCTGTATACATGTTGGAACGATCCATACTGTCTCTGTAAAACGATGAACGTAGGGCAATGGGGGTTTAAATGATATTCTGTCATAATTAGATGACAACTTGTCGTAATTTAGCCAATAACATTTTAGATCGCCATTTCTTACCATTGCCAATGCTTCGTCCTTGCTGTCGGCGGCAAGTGCATCGCGATATATATGTCTTTGTTGTTCTGGTTAGCGCAGCGGCCCCTCTCACAGAATTCACCCCATTCCGTGTAGTCCCCGTATTTGGAGATGTATTCCAGCACAGCGTGATGGTTGTTGGCCCCTTGTATATTTGGATGGAAATGGCGATTAGTGCGATCATGAGTAACGTCAAATCCTAGATGGGCCTTCAATTATAATGCTCTTGGGCCTGTGTGGTCTTTGGGCTTCATCTCGGATATTTTCTGCAACCCATTGCTGTATACATGTTGGAACGATCCATACTGTCTCTGTAAAACGATGAACGTAGGGCAATGGGGGTTTAAATGATATTCTGTCATAATTAGATGACAACTTGTCGTAATTTAGCCAATAACATTTTAGATCGCCATTTCTTACCATTGCCAATGCTTCGTCCTTGCTGTCGGCGGCAAGTGCATCGCGATATATATGTCTTTGTTGTTCTGGTTAGCGCAGCGGCCCCTCTCACAGAATTCACCCCATTCCGTGTAGTCCCGTATTTGGAGATGTATTCCAGCACAGCATGATGGTTGTTGGCCCCTTGTATATTTGGATGGAAATGGCGATTAGTGCGATCATGAGTAACGTCAAAGAATCGTTCATTCTGTGTCTGAAAACGGTATGGAAATTGAACAATAGCATGGAGATGTTGTTCACCATCCTCGTGTAATTCATGTGCAACCCTCACATAATTTGGTGGCCTGTTAGTGAACAGCTCTCTAATTTTCTCTAACAATCTCTCTTTAGGTACAGAACATCTGGGATATGTGAGGAAGATGTTCATGTTTTGAACTCTAAAACGACATCGCATTGAGGCCATAACTCACTCTCAATGACGTCACTCACTCTCTCAGATGACGCAAGTCACTCTCTAAAAACTTTACTAGTAGAAGAGAGTGAGGAAGTGAGTTATATACGATCCCAGGAGCATCCCTATAATATTACTAGGATGGTCCCCCCCTGCGCCACGTGTCGTCCCCTGATTGGTGCTCCCCGCCGCGTTTGGTGCCGTGTTGTCGGCTACAGGGCTCCGCTCCCAGATCTGCAGCCAGGATTAAAAGATCTAAAAAGGCAAACGCAAGCGGGAAACTATTTAATCCAAAATAATTGGGGATTTTGAATTATTTTGCAGTGGATCTCGGAGATCTAGGTCAATTTAGGCGGTTGATTTTAAAATACGAGCCGGATCTTTTGTTGTTGCACTGGTCCTTATTTGTCGTCGGCGAAGAGAATGCCAAAAATTTAATCCGGCTCATCAACGCCTTATAGCGGCAAGAAGATGCTCTATTCGCCGGTCTGAAAGTGGTTTCCGAATTAGAAACCCAGGCGATGGCTCCATCCATGCAGACAATGGAGCGATGTGCAGACACACATCCTGTCGTTGATATCTGTTCCGTAACTGTGGATGAAATTGATGTGTCAAAATCCGGCTGTGGACTTAAGAATAGTGACACAAATTCCTAATTATCATAATTGTATAATTGTTACTATTCCTCAATAAAATAATTTGTTCAAATTTGTGGTAACTCTGCCCTGTTGTGTATTATATTGGAATACTGGGCCGCCCCGAATATGATCCATTCTAGTGTCCTCTTCTTTCATACTTTTGATGGGCCTATGTCTAAAGGGCCTATGAAAAAGCATTCGCTAACTATGGGCCTTGTCACGTTAAATGGGCCTCTTCATTTGGGAGACTGTAATTGGGCCTCTCAATTTAGTATACTGTATTTGGGCCCATTTATATTATTATTGATGATCCAAAACAATAATCACATTAATTAAATATAGCTTAACGTTTTATTATTTAATCGTGAAAATGTACATAAATATTTTTCCACCGCCAATCTTTTACATAATATGAAAGCTCGTCGAGTACAATGGTAAGTGCGAGACAATAATTAACTGTACGAATAATCCCAAAGCTGGATAATTTCTTCGTCATCCTACGTGCAATAAGCTGGGCAAATACTGTCTCCGTCAGGCTTCTAAGACCATTGGATGTCAGCCATGTATACATTGTCGCCGTGAACGTCTGGACTCCCAACGCTCACCGGAGGTTGTAGTTGAACAGGCATTCTATCTTGTAGACCCCGTGATTCCCAAGTCAGGACATGTCTACCGCTTTGAACCACATTGGGTTCTTCAAAGTGTCGTAAAAGACCCCTGATAGTGTCTTCTCTCTCCAGTGGATGTGGTTAGACACATCCGTTCGTGTGGAATATCGAACATCCGCATTGGAAGTGGAATATCTTCCTGCGTTGGTCCTTCTTCTTATCATTGCGATGCCTCTTCTTGATTGGCTCTGGCGAAGAGGGGCTGATCGATTGTGTAGAACGCAGCATTTCGGATCGTCCACGCTTGGAGCCCGGCGTTTTCATGTTTATCTAAAAAATCTCTGTAACTGGAATCGGCACCGGGATTGCATAATATAATAGTTAGAATCCCGCCCTTTATTTTTCTTGGGCGGGCATATTTATAATTTGAAATCCATTCTCGTTGCGCTCCAATAAATTCCCGCCAGTGTTTCAAAAATTGTGGGGCCACATCATCGATTACATTATAAAAAACGTCATCATTATGGTCCCGCAAATCGATGTGACCGGAATAATAATTATGTGGCCCTAGAGACCGGGCCCAACATGTTTTCCCAATCCTAGATGGGCCTTCAATTATAATGCTCTTGGGGCTGTGTGGTCTTTAGGCTTCATCTCGGATATTTTCTGCAACCCATTGCTGTATACATGTTGGAACGATCCATACTGTCTCTGTAAAATGATGAACGTATGGCAATGGGGGTTTAAATGATATTCTATCGTAATTAGATGACAACTTGTCGTAATTTAGCCAATAACATTTTGGATCGCCATTTCTTACCATTGCCAATGCTTCGTCCTTGCTGCCGGCGGCAAGTGCATCGCGATATATATTTTCTTTGTTGTTCTGGTTAGCGCAGTGGCCCCTCTCACGGAATTCACCCCATTCCGTGTAGTCCCCGTATTTGGAGATGTATTCCAGCACAGCCTGATGGTTGTTGGCCCCTTGTATATTTGGATGGAAATGGCGATTAGTGCGATCGTGAGTAACGTTGAAGAACCGTTCATCTTGTGTTTGAAAACGGTATGGAAATTGAACAATATCATGGAGATGTAGTTCACCGTCCTCGTGTAATTCATGTGCAACCCTCACATAATTTGGTGGCCTGTTAGTGAACAGTTCTCTAATTTTCTCTAACAATCTCTCTTTAGGTACAGAACATCTAGGATATGTAAGGAAGATATTCTTGTTTTGAACTCTAAAACGACATCGCATTGAGGCCATAACTCACTCTCAATTACATCACTCACTCTCTCGGATGACGCAAGTCACTCTCTAAAAACTTTACTGGTAGAATAGAGTGAGGGAGTGAGATATATATGATCCCAGGAGCGTCCCTATAATATTACTGGGACGCTCCCCCCCGCACCACGTGTCATCCCCTGATTGGTGCTCCCCTCCGCATTTGGTGCCGTGTTGTCGGCTACAGGGCTCCGCTCCGCTCCGCTCCCAGATCTGCGGCCAAGATTAAAAGATCTAAAAAGGCAAGCACAAGCGGGAAACTATTTAATCCAAAATAATTGGGGCTTTTGAATTATTTTGCAATGGATCTCGGAGATCTAGGTCAATTTAGGCGGTTGATTTTAAAATACGAGCCGGATCTTTTGTTGTTGCACTGGTCCTTATTTGTCGTCAGTGAAGAGAACGCCGAAAATTTAATCTGGCTCATTAACGCCTTACAGCGGCAAGAAGATTCTCTATTCGCTGGTCTGAAAGTGGTTTCCGAATTAGAAACCCAGGCAATGGCTCCATCCATGCAGACAATGGAGCGATGTGCAGACACACATCCTGCCGTTGATATCTGTTCCGTAACTGTGGATGAAATTGATGTGTCAAAATCCGGCTGTGGACTTAGGAATAGTGACACAAATTCCTAATTATCATAATTGTATAATTGTTGCTATTCCTCAATAAAATAATTTGTTTAAATTTGTGGTAACTCTGTCCTGTTGTGTATTATATTGGAATACTGGGCCGCCCTGAATATGATCCATTCTAGTGTTCACTTCTTTCATAGTTTTGATGGGCCTATGTCTAAAGGGCCTATGAAAAAGCATTCGCTAACTAGGGGCCTTGTCACGTTAAATGGGCCTCTTCATTTGGGAGACTGTAATTGGGCCTCTTAATTTAGTAGACTGTATTTGGGCCCATTTATATTATTGTTGATGATCCAAAACAATAATCACATTAATTAAATATAGCTTAACATTTTATTATTTAATCGTGAAAATGTACATAAATATTTTTCCACCGCCAATCTTTTACATAATATGAAAGCTCGTCGAGTACAATGGTAAGTGCGAGAAAATAATTAACTGTACTAATAATCCCAAAGCTGGATAATTTCTTCGTTATCCTGCGTGCAATAAGCTGGGTGTAGACACCCCATTTTTTACCGTCCTCAAGACTTGGACGTCACCGCTTGAACACTCGGTGATCATCCATGTTTGTGTTCGTCTTGAGTTCCCGGAGGTCTCGGTTGCGCGCCTTGCCTCAGGATCTCTCGACTCGACTATTTTGTGTCTGGTTTTGCACCAAACACTTGTGTTTTGCCTTGGAGGGGAAGAGAATGCCTTGTAAGGCATCCCCACACATCACCGGCCATGGCTCGAGGACACCGGCCAGTGATTTTATGCCATCGGCAATATATATTGCCGGTCGGCATTCTTTGTTGCCGATCGGCCATTTATTTTGTCAAAGTGGCAATTTTGGATGGCCGATCACTGTTCATCTACTTTTAGTAGATATTTTGTGCCAGCTGTGATAGCTGGCACCCTGTCACGCCCCTTGACTCGCCCCTAAAAGTTCGGGCATGACCCATTCAAACACAGACATATAACCTGGTATATATAGCATATGGGGCCTTGACGGAAGCACAAAATAATATATATTTTCTTTGTTGTTCTGGTTAGCGCAGTGGCCCCTCTCACGGAATTCACCCCATTCCGTGTAGTCCCCGTATTTGGAGATGTATTCCAGCACAGCCTGATGGTTGTTGGCCCCTTGTATATTTGGATGGAAATGGCGATTAGTGTGATCGTGAGTAACGTCGAAGAACCATTTATCCTGTGTCTGAAAACGATATGGAAATTGGACGAGCGCATGTAGATGTGGTTCACCGTCCTCGTGTAATTCATGCGCAACCCTCACATAATTTGGTGGCCTGTTAGTGAACAACTCTCTTATTTTCTCTAAAAACCTCTCTTTAGGTAAAGAACATCTGGGATATGTGAGGAAGATGTTCTTATTTTGAACTCTAAAGCGGCGTCACATTGAGGCCATTCGTAGGGTGTCCAGGCGAACACTTCGATGTTAGAGGTTAAGAATTCCAAGACCTCTGATCTCTCAGTGCTGGACAACGACGAACCGAGCAAAAAGAAC
>NW_021024559.1:393953-418463 GCF_004153795.1 Camellia sinensis
GTTTGTATTACATGTACATCAAGCCAAGGGCTTATTTTGTATAGAGTTAGTACTCTACTTTTGTGTAACCAAGTGTTAACTTGGAAAGCTGTAAGCCCATAGGGCATTTGCTTTTGTTGTTAACATGTAATACTGTTGTAAGAAACACTTTGATAAATAGAAGTGGTTGAATTCTTTTGTATCAATGCATGTATATAGTGACTGGGTTGATGTTTTTTTTTTTTTTTTTGAGGGGGTTAAAAAAAAAATTATAATTTTCTCTGTGTTTTGAATAAACCAGAGATTGGGCTACTTAGAAATAAAAAATAAAAAATAAATCACAATTTTCTTCGTGTTTTGAACAAGCCAGAGAAAATTGGGCTACTTAGAAAACAAAATTAATCACAATTTTCTCTGTGTTTTGAACAAAATAGAGAAAATTGTGATTGTTTTTCTCTGTGATTGTTTTTCTAAGAAGCATTTTATGAAACAGGTTAGCTTCAAAACTCACAACTATATGTTTTACAGTTCCAAGAAGAGTTTTGTCAAATCAAAACTCACAGTTATGTGTTTTGGAGTTCTAAGAAGCATTTTGTCAAACAGTTTAACTTCATACTGTATATATAGATGTTTGCCTATGTATGAGTTGAGAGAAAGAGAGAGAGATATTGTTCCAGGACCAGTAGAGGACGGAGCCGGAGAAGAAAAAACTAAGAGAAGCTTACTAGGGCTTTCAAACATGAAAGTGACAGTATCACTTTCATTATCGGCCTTGATGGTGATGATATCGTTGTTCACTTCCACCATTGGGTTGTCTTCTCATCGCTGTACGCTTTGATTCTGATATCGGTGAAATCGTCCATGGATAAGAATGCTTTGAGCTTCACTTGATGGAGGAAAGAGAGTTGGAGAAGACGACGACGACAATGATGAACTCCGGCGATAGAGGTGGAGTTCGTAAAAGAAAGAAGAGCAAAGAGAGAGGAAGAGAGGGAAAGGTAGTTTGATTTGAGAAGACCAAATTTCCTTGTGATATATGGGTGTCAGTGGTTGAGAGACTTTAGACATCACAAAATAAAATTGTGGATCTCTTCCATTACTAAAAATGGGAGAGGGACCTTAGACTAATTTTCCCTGTATTTTATGTCACATGTATATTTTAATTTGCACAAAAAAGATGAATTGAAATTTTGATCAATATCATAAAGTAAATATGTTCAAATTTTAGACTAAAATTATAATTGGAATTACTTTTGAGTAAAATTATATTTGGATTTTTTTAAAAAGATTTTTTAAATTTCAATTTAGGTATGGATATGGCTAAAACTTTTTTGTTTTTTCAGTTTCCATATAAAAAAATTAAATTTAAAATTATAGATATAGTTTGCATTGATAATAGATGCCATAAGGGCAGTTGTATGAAATACATGTAAATGAACTTCATTGAGGACACCCAAGTATTAAAGAAAAGAAACCAATAATGAAGAATTTAAGAACATCATGCATTTCGCTACACATAAGGGGGAGGGGAAGGCAAAGTCAAGGCTAGGTAGGGAAGGAATGTCGGGTCATTGGACTACTTGAAAAAAGTGACCTATAAAATGGAGAATTTATTTTTTTAACTAAAATTTTAAAAAAATTAAATTCAAATTGTTGTTGGAGAGATGTTCTTAGTGACGAACTAAAAGACGCAAAATTGGCCGTCACAGATAGTTTTGCCGGTGGACTACTTGTCACCACTTTTTGCGAAGTTAATTTCGGTTTCTAGCGACGGAATTTAGTTGTAGGTAATTAGACCCAAAAAAATATTTTTAGCGACAAATACAACTGATTTTCACTGAAGGTAACAATTGCAATGATGTTTTGGACATGTGATCTTTTGGACTTTGCAAAATTTTCAATAATATTTGACCCAATGCTACCTTATCTATGTCAAATGCTGCCTTCATATTTATTCCATCATGTGAAATTGTTACTATCTAATTTAAAAGTTCAGTGATTAGAGAAATGAAAATTTTATTATTTATTAAAAGGGGAGGCACACATATTTTGTGTTAAGAAAAAATATTTGTAACCAAATTTGTAATTGAGGAGATAAGATCTTTTTATATAAAAAAAATAAAAATAATAATTGAATTGATTGAAAATTTTGTTCTAAAAGTGGAGTTAATAGTACAAGTGTTTATAGGTTAGTTTGGCTCGGTTTGGTACTAAATTTGGAACCAATCCAATCTAATTGGTTTCAAATTTTTGAATACAGAACCAAACCAATCATGTATTAGAACTAATCGAAACCAACTCAATGTAGCTTGGGTTGGTTCGATTTAAAACCAAGTTCCATTATATTAAAAATAATTGAATATATCAATAATAAATAATTAAATAAATAAATCCTTAATTTTGAAATATATTTTTTTTATTAGTAAAAGAAAATTTTATTAATTATTTTAATGAAGAACAAAAATACAATCAATAAAAAGGTGATATGTAAAAAGCATTAAAACAACAAACTAATTCCAACAAATTTCGCACTAGAGAGAGAGCCTTAATCATAAGATTGCATGCCACCACTAGGGGTGAAATCGGTTCGGTTCGGTCGGTTTTTTCACTAGTTTTGCATCAAACCGGTAATTTCGGTTTTGCATATTTGTGAACCGAACCGCCCAGAAAAAAGACATAAACCGGCGCGGTACGGTTTATTATGGTGCGGTGCGATTTTTTCAATTTTTTGGCTCTTTTTTTTTTTTTTTTTATTTGCTGGTTGGGCTTTTTTTTTGCTGGTTGGGCCTTACATTTTGGCCCTATATTTCTACCCATTTTGCATAAAATTTGGGCCTCAGGCCATGTAATTCCTGCATAGGTTTGGGCCTCACATTTTGGGCCTATATTTTTATCCATTTGTATAAAATTTGGGCCTCAAGCCATGTAATTCCTGCATAGGTTTGGGCCTCACATTTTGGGCCTATATTCTTATTCATTTGCATAAAATTTGGGCCTAAAACCATGTAATTCTTGCATAAGTTTGGGGCCTCACATTTTGGGCCTGCCCTGTTATTAACATATACCAACAAAAAATAAAAAATAACATATATCCAACCATAAAGTCTAAGCCTTGTATCCAAGTCTAAGTCTAAGCCATCAACCAACCATATATCCAATCCAACCATAAAACTATGTGTCTAAATCTAAGCCTTAATATATATAATATAATCAATCTCAAAACTCAAAAACATAAAATAGAAACCATATAAGGCAAGCAGCAGCAACATGAACTTTCCAACTAAGCAAGCAAAAGAGACCTGTAAAAAAAATGAAATTATTATCAACATAATTCAATTTAACATAAAAAAAAAAATTACATCAACTATTCAATTTCTTACCCTTGCTTTCAAACATCAATCAATAAAAGTTACATCCTTGTTGCTTGTTCCTTCGATAAGTACTAAAAAAAGACCCAATGCACAACAGGTTAAAGTGTTAAACATATAATTTTCATTAAAAAAAAGAAAAGAAAATAAGAAATACTTGTAACTTAAGAAAAAAAATACCTTAATCAAGCTCCTTCAATTCTTCCAATTGATCTGTAAGACTGATTTGAGATGGGGAACGAAACCAATTTTGCGCACAGATGAGAGCTTCCATCATAGAGGGTGATAGAGAGCTGGGAAATGGATCAAGAACACGTCCTCCCGTGCTAAAAGCGGATTCTGAGGCAACTGTGGATACGGAGATAGCTAGAACATCACAAGCCATATGAGAGAGGATGCGATACTTAGTGGAATTAGTGTTCCACCAACCCAATACATCAAAATTATCATCATCTTCTTCACAACCCTCCACCAAATACCTCTCAAATTCGGACTTGTTAACCATATGATTTTCTTCTTCCAAATGCATCTCAAACTTGGATTTCATTTTTGGTCGGACATCCGTGTCATGATCTTTATCCAAATTCATTTCCCTTGATGGCTGCCCCATATTTTGTGGTTGCATACTTTCATTTTGAACATTCAAAACATTCCACTCATATAACCTTATCAATCCTCTTTTTAGTTTGTTTACCAAACCATCAACATGCTGAGTTTCATAAGTTTCTTCCAAGCACCATTGCACATATTTAAGTTTGGAACGAGGATCAACAACAATAGCAACAAACAATAGCAAATTGATCTTGTCAAACTTATCCCAATACTTGTCAAACTTTGAACTCATGCCATGTGCCAATAATTTCAAACTTAGATCATCATGCTCACACAATTCGGTTATTGCACTTTTTATCAACATTATCTCTGAAAAAAATGCATTGCAAGTAACATACAAAGAACCCGAAAAACGAAATGTGGCATTGTAAAAAAATTTTAAAAACTTGGCATACAACCTCGCTTTCATCCAACCATAACTTGTCGGTGGCCCAATTGCTTTTCTTCTCTCTTTTTCTTTTCCACTATTGGTTGGACCAACTCTAAATCCCTCACCAAGTTCACCCTCCTCACCAATCTCACCACCAACTTCACCCTCGTCACTATTTTCACCAACCTCACCAATCTCATCCTCTCTAAGAGTCAACCGGAAGTGCGTGTCCTCATCTTCTAACTGCTCAAAAGCCTTTTAAAATGGTAAATTGTGTGAGTAATTTTCCGATCACATTGCCCAACTTGGTATTCAGCTGGAGAACACTGGCAGAATAGCTGACACCTAGCTAACCTGTAACAGAAAGAGAAGATTCTGGCGGTGGTTCGTCCACCCGGGGGCACTCCGACGATCAAGTCAGTATATCTCTAAAAGATAATCAAAAGTGCTTAACTCACTAGACAGAATATGAATTGCGTACCTTAGACTCATGTGGGTGCCTCTTTTTTATAGTTACCTCTATCCTAATCCCAATAGATGCCTGACTTCTATGGATTCCTGTTCAGTACTTACTTTTGGACTCCTTAAGAGATAAAGATAAACTTCCTAAGAGCTTTATCTTTATCTTAGTTAAGTCTCCTCTTTATTCTAGGACTCTTGTCCCTTATCTGCTTATCTCGGAATCCGATATCTTCGGAGATTACCTCGGCTTCACCGAGATCATCTCGTCGTCATATCCTAGACACGTGGCACCTCGGCTGACACATCGGCGTCACTTTGGCTACGTGCTGGGACTCAGAAAATATATCCCCACAACTGCCCCCTAGGTTCTATTACCTCGGCATCCTGAGGTGATGGAACCTATATCATTCCATCATTCCAGTACGTCGGTTTACTGTATCTCAGCCGAGATCATTATGTTGGCCAACATGTCTTTGTTAAAGAACAAGAACTTCAAGAACCCTTTCGCGAGTATGAGCTATCATACAATAATTCAACCGTTTATGACACGTGTCTTTCCTATATTGGATCGTACCTGCGAAGCACTTAAAAACCGCCTCGCGCCTGCGTGCACCGTCTGACAAAGCCGTCTTCCTAGGCGCATTGATTGCCCTCTTTTGCCGCCGTTACAAGTTTTTGACAAAGCTTGTTTCTTTCTTCTTTCATCTTCTTCACTTTTCATTCGATTCCTTTGCTTTTCCTCTCTCTAGCTTTTGAACACGCCATTGTTCCAGACCTCAAGCTCTGCAACTGCCTTCATTTCTCCTTCTGGTGACCAGTGTCTGACTTTGGCAATCCTTTCACCGGCTTCTTTTCTTTGGTGAGTTTACTGTTCTTTTCGTTTTCAATTCTTTGACGCTTTCCATTACTTGCTGCCATTACGTCATTTGTTCAAACTTTTAATTTGTGAACCATACATCTGAATGTGTTTTTTCCACAATTTTGCCCTTGCCATATTTAGAACACACGCACTGTTTCACCACTTTCCTATACTTTTGCCACTGTTCTGGGCCCTATACTTCTTGAATTCTTTATGTTCTTTGTGTGAGTGATTTTCCGATCACACAGCCCAACTTGGTATTTAGCTGGAGAACACTGGCAGAATAGATGACACCTAGCTAACCTGTAACAGAAAGAGAAGATTCCGGCGGTGGTTCGTCCACCCGGGGGAACTCTGACGATCAAGTCAGTATATCTCTAAAAGTTAATCAAAAGTGCTTAACTCACTAGACAAAATATGAATTGCATACCTTAGACCCATGGGGCTACCTCTCTTTTATAGTTACCTCAATCCTAATCCCAATAGAAGCCTGACTTCTATGGATTCCTGTTCAGTACTTACTTTTGGACTCCTTAAGAGATAAAGATAAACTTCCTAAAAGCTTTATCTTTATCTTAGCTAAGTCTCCTCTTTATTCTAGGACTCTTGTCCCTTATCCGCTTATCTCGGAATCCGATATCTTCGGAGATTGCCTCGGCTTCACCGAGATAATCTCGGCGTCATATCCTAGACACGTGGCACCTCGGCTGACACATCGGCGTCACTTTGGCCACGTGTTGGGACTCAGAAAATATATCCCCACAACTGCCCCCTAGGTTCTATTACATCGGCATCCTAAGGTGATGGAACCTATATCATTCCTTCCTTCCAGTACGTCAATTTACAGTATCTCAGCCTAGATCATTATGTTGGCCGACATGCCTTTGTTAAAGAACAAGAACTGCAAGAACCCTTTCACGCGTATGGGCTGTCATACAATAATTCAACCGTTTATGACATGTGTCTTTCCTATATTGGATCGTACCTGCGACGCGCTTAAAAACCACCTCGCGCCTGCGTGCACCGTCTAACAAAGCCATCTTCCTAGGCGCATTGATTGCCCTCTTTTGCCGCCGTTACAAGTTTTTGACAAAGCTTGTTTTTTTCTTCTTTCATCTTCTTCACTTTTCATTTGATTCCTTTGCTTTTCCTCTTTCTAGCTTTTGAACACGCCATTGTTCCAGACCTCAAGCTCTGCAACTGCCTTTATTCCTCCTTCTGGTGACCAGTGTCTGACTTCGGCAATCCTTTCATCGGCTTCTTTTCTTCAGTGAGCTTACTATACTTTTCGTTTCCAATTCTTTGACACTTTCCATTACTTGCTGCCATTACTGCATTTGTTCAAACTTTTAATTTGTGAACCATACATCTGAATGTGTTTTTTCCACAATTTTGCCCTTGCCCATATCTTGAATACACGCACTGTTTCACCACTTCCCTGTACTTTTGCCACTGTTCTGGGCCCCATACTTCTTGTACTCTTTATGTTCTTTGTGTGAGTGATTTTCCGATCACACTGCCCAACTTGGTATTCAACTGGAGAACACTGGCAGAATAGATGACACCTGGCTAATCTGTAACAGAAAGAGAAGATTTCGGCGGTAGTTCGTCCACCCGGGGGCACTCCGACGATCAAGCCAGTATATCTCTCAAAGATAATCAAAAGTCCTTAACTCACTTAACAGAATATAAATTGTGTATCTTAGACCCATGGGGGTGCCTCTCTTTTATAGTTACCTAAATCCTAATCCCAATAGAAACCTGACTTCTATGGATTCATGTTCAGTACTTACTTTTGGACTCCTTAAGAGATAAAGATAAACTCCCTAAGAGCTTTATCTTTATCTTAGCTAAGTCTCCTCTTTATTCTAGGACTCTTGTCCCTTATCTGCTTATCTCAGAATCTGATATCTTCGGAGATTACCTCGGTTTCACCGAGATCATCTCGGCGTCATATCCTGGACACGTGGCACCTCGGCTGACACATCGGCGTCACTTTGGCCACGTGCTGGGACTAAGAAAATATATCCCACATTCTTGATAGACCACCTTTGTTCTTGATTCTGAAACTCCGTTCTTGTTTTTTGTTTTTTTTTTGTCTTTTCCAGATTCGTACCTTCAACTTTGTTTCCATAGACTTAGGTTTGGGATTTGTCTGTAGAACCCACAATTTAGGGCAAAACTGAAACATCCCTTAAAAATTTCTATACTAGCTCAAACCTAGGTTTTTTGCCGAGGTCCCAATAACCCTTTTTTGAAACATCTTCCTTCTGAAATCTAATACCTTTAGTTATCCCGATATTATGGGTATGTGGAAACATTGGGTAGACACCCCCTCCAAGCTAGAATTTTTTAGGCAAGAGTTTGAAATCCTAGCCGATGTCAATCTGAGGTTGGCTGGGGATGATGACTCCATCATGCCTACAGATAACTCCATGCCCTTCCCTGTGGTTGCCTTTATTGAGTGTGGACTTCGATTTCCACATGACCCTTTTTTCCGTCAAATCCTTCACTTCTATAAGTTGAACCCAATGCAACTCGCCATCAATTCTTACCGAGTTATTATTGGTACCATAGCTTTAGTCAAACAAGAGAATGCCAGGATTACGCTTGCCGATTTCCAGTATTGTTATACCATGTGTCGCCTTAGAAAAGACACAGACTATGTCTACTACCTCAAGCTGAGATGCACTGAATATAAAATCGTAGCCGACCTCCCAGACTCCAACAAGGGAGCTGGAGACGATTACTTCATCGTCTCGGGCAATTGAGAGTTTCAGCTAAACGAGGACCTCTATCTTTATCCTTTAAGCCGAATAATTTTTGGGGAAGGAGCTGGTAAGGGCCACCCTTCATAAGTTTTCTTATCTTCTTGCACAAAGTTTTCAATATTCTGTTCTAATGTCTGTGCTGTTCTATCTTTGCAATTCTTCCTCAGCCTCCAAAGAACTTTCTCCAATCCTTCCTCCCCAGCAAGGATTTGAAGGAGCTACTGAACTTGCCAGTCCATAAATAGAACATGCCTTTGCTTCTCAACTTTATCCCAACTTATAAGTCAGCTCTGCCCGACGTCCCTAAGAGGAAGAAGAAAAGCCCTTCTCCACCTTCTGCCATAACTCCACAGACTACGTCCACATGTCGGACAGATCAAAGGTCAACTTCCGATCCAGCTGATCAACCATCAATCTCAGCTCCATACTTGATTCCAATATCACAACGCTGTCGTCGACACCGAACAGTTTCTTCTGCTGAGATGGGCCGTCCAAAACCAGTTGCCAAAGATCTTCTGGCCAACATTCCAACCGATGTTGACGCTCAGCCAGTTCCAACCAAGCCTCCAAAGCCAAAAAGGATAAAAAAAGGCCCAAACAAAGGCTAAGGTAACTCAGACTGAATCTGTGGATACTTTACCGATCTCCAAGTTGGCTGAGAGTGACAAATTTCAACCCTCTGCTGGGAAGAGGCGCTTTGAAGCCCAGCCATCAGAATCCCTAAAATCAAAAAGCCGAGGTCATCTTCTGCGACCACCTCGGGGTCTAAAAAGAATGATGCCCTCTGTGCTCCAAAAATTACTCTGGAAGATAAGCCAGTCATGGCTAATGACAGTGTTGATGACATCAACATCGGCGTAGCCCTCAGTACTCCTTTGCTCCTCCCCGACGATCTTAATCGAAACGCCGAGATGAGCGAGTACGAAAACTATGCGTTGGTGCTTCAACGCTCTGTTCAAGTAAGTGTCTTTCATCTGGCACTTTTTTCTTCTTTCTTATACTTAGAAAATTTCTTAATAACTTTTGTTTTGTGTTTTTTCAGGCTATCCAGCATGTCCATTCTTTCTCTATTCAATCTTTTGAAAATTGAGAGAAGTTGGTCGAGATGAAGAAGGAGTTCTCTGCTCTTCAAAAAACCAACAAGAGTTTACAGTCAAAGATGAAAAAGTTGGAGGACCAAGCCGAGGCTGCAATCAAAGCCCAAACTGGCGCCGAAGAGAAGGCTGAATCTGCTGAAGCCATCAGAAAGGTTTCTGAGTCCCAAAGAAAAGAGGCCAAGGAGAAGATGGCTCAAGCCGAAAAAGAGCTTCAAGAAGCCTTGGCCACCAAAGAGGCTGAAATCAAAGACGCTGACGAGAAGGCATATGCTCAAGGTATGGCCAACGTCACGGAGGCGTATGAAATTCAAGTAAAGCAGGCATGAAACAAGGGTTTCACCTTTGGTTGGATGTCTCTTCTAAAGAAGCTTAATGTCCCCGAGGACTCGCCCTTTAGAAATGCCGACCTCATTCCTCTTCCATTCCCACCAGTCCCAACTCCAACTCTAGCTCAATTTGGCAGTGACTCTGAATCTGAGTAGGAGATTTTGGTAAGAAAGCTAAAAGATGCTGCTGGGGTCAAGTCCCCTCCTCAGAATGAGCAAGTCCAAGACTTGACTCAAGATGAGGAAGGTGATGAGGTTCCCAGAGACGTTGCTCCTGAGAAGGCATCCGTTGACGTCATCATTGTCGATAAGAGCCTTGACGAAACTTTGCAAGAAATTGATGCTGAGCTTGCGGCAAAAAAGGCAGCCGAGGTGGCTTCTCAACAGCCTTCTGAGGTCCAAACCCAGCCTGTTATTGATGCTGAGGAATCTTAATTTTGATGTCTTTTATTTTGTACTTTATTTTTGAAACAATGTAAGCTTTTTGTATGGCCGATGTGCTTTCTTTTTGTTGAATGCTAATACAACTTTCCTTTACTGAGTGCTTGTACCTTTTTCTTTTCTTGACTGCTTTTGTGTGAGTCTATACTTAGAATATTCTGCATGTCTTTCACATACTCTTCCTTCTTTGTACAATCTTCTCGGGGTGACACACCTCGGATAGACAAACTTCTCGGTTTAACTTAACTTGTAAACTTTTAACATGTGTTGAACATCATACTGGTTTAACTTGTAAATTGCTACAAATTTCAACAAGTGTTAACAATGATCTCGATTTAACTTCAACTTGAAAATTGTCCACAAATTTCAACAAGTGTTAAACATATTCTTCTTCTCTCTGCCCCCTAATGTGAACCTGAGTTCCACTTGGGTTCTCATTATGCATGTATTTTAAAGATAATGTCAAGTATTTTGAAAAGAGAACCAGCTGAATCTTTATTTATTTACTTCGGCAAATGGCAAAGGAACAATGAATTTCTAATGATAGAAAAATTTCAAATTACAAGTGTTCCAAGGTCTTGGCAACTCTTTGCCCTCATTATCTTCAAGCCGATATGCTCCATTACCCAGTACCGAGATGATTCTGTAGGGTCCTTCCCAGTTTGGGCCAAGCTTGCACTCTCTGGGATCCTTCTTGTTGCCGACGACTTTTCTTAGAACCAGGTCACCAATCTGAAAATCTCTTGGATTGACCTTTTTGTTATATGCTTTTGCAAGTTGCTGCCGATATGCTGCGAGCTGGATTGCAGCTTTTTCTCTTGTTTCTTCTAAAAGATCCAGATCTCGGGCTAAGAGTACATCAGTAGTCCTGTTCTCTACTCTCTGGGTTCTGATTCCTAGGATGCCGATTTCCAGCGGCATGACTGCTTCAATGCCATAAGCCATGGCGAAGGGGGATTCCCCTTTGATCTTCTCGGCGTAGTCCGATATGCCCATAGTACATTGGCAATTTGTCTACCCACTTGCCTTTTGCTGCCTGCAACCTCTTCTTTATTCCATCCAGAATTACTTTGTTAGATGCTTCTGCTTGTCCATTGCTTTGTGGAAAGCTTGGGGTTGAAAAGTAGTTCTTGATCTTGAACTTTGCACAGAAGTTCTTGATTAGCTTACTGTCAAATTGAGTTCCATTGTCTGTAACAATTGCTCTTGGAATCCCAAACCTGGTGATAATGTTTTTCCAAATAAAGTTCTTCACGTCCACATCTCAGATCTTGGCAAGAGGTTTAGCTTCTATCCATTTTGTGAAGTAGTTCGTTGCTACCAGCAAGTACTTTCTTTGTCCAGTTGCTTGGGATAATTGCCCAACGAGATCCATGCCCCATTGGGCAAATGGCCAAAGACTAGATACAGGGTTCAGGTGAGCAGCTGGCTGGTGTATCAAAGGTGCAAACCTTTGGCATTGTTCACACTTCTTCACGTAGGCTTCTACATCTTTTTGCATGTAAGGCCACCAATACCCCTAGGTAATGGCCCTATAGGCCAGTGATCTGCCCCCGACGTGGCTTCCACAAATTCCTTCATGAATTTCATACAAAAAATCTTCAACTTGTAAAGGATCTACGCACCTTAAAAGGGGTCCAGTGAAGGACCTTCTATAGATATGTCCTTCTGCTGTCAGACTGAATCTTGCCGACTTCAATATGATCTCGTGTGCTTCCTTGCGGTCATCTGGCAGCTTTCCTTCTTTTAGGAACGCAACAATTGCGTCCATCCAGCTTGGTCCCATGTCTACGCTCATTGCTTCATGCTATGTGGTTACTGGTTCAATGCTCGGGCCCGACAGGTAGTCAATCATTATTGTCCTTGCTTTTCCAGGTTGTATTGCACTAGCTAGGTTGGCCAACGCATCGGTGTGGCTGTTATAATCTCGGCTTACCTGAAGTAGTCGGCAGTTTTGAAATAAGGCTGATAGTCTAATGACTTCCTTTGCGTAGGCCGACATTCGTTCATCTCGGGCTGCAAACTCGTTTGTTGTCTGGTTAACTATCAGTTGTGAATCACAAAAAACTATTACCTCATCTGCTTGCACTGCTGTTGCCAACTTCAGTCCTGCAATGAGTGCTTCATACTCTGCTTCATTGTTTGAGGCCTTGAACCCCAAACGAATTGACTGTTCTAGTACCTGCCCAACTGGGGATATCAATACTACTCCTGCCCCTGCTTCCTGTTGGTTTGAACTCCCATCAACAAACAGTCGAAAGGAGTCGCCGATGTAAATGCTACAGGGTCTGAGTTTTTCTTCTTTCTTTTGTTTTTTCGCCCTTGCTTGGGCTTCTCCTTGTTTGTCTAGACATCGTTCATCCTGGCTTAACGGAGCCCGATGTTCGATGGATTCTGGTGTGAACTCAGCCACGAAGTCAGCCAAAACCTGGCCTTTAATTGCTGTCCTTGGCCTGTACTCTAGGTCATACTGGCCTAGGATGACTGCCCACCTGGCTATTCTTCCTGTCAGGTATCCTTGTTACAGAAAGGACTTCAAGGGGTGCTCTATTAGCACCACAATTTTATGGGCCTGGAAGTAATGGTTCAACTTCTTTGAAACCATTACTAAAGCTAGTGCCAATTTCTCTAAGGGTAGATACCTCGTTTCTGCATCGGCTAGGGTTTTGCTTACATAGTAAATAGCCCTTTGCTCCCCTTTTTCTTCTCGGATTTGTACTGCACTTACTGCATGTTTCGAAACGGCTAAGTACAGGAACAGCTCCTCCTCAGGTTCTGGATTTGAAAGAACTAGAGCTGTGGTCAAGTACTTCTTCAGGTCGGTCAAATCGGCTTCGCATTCTTCTGTCCACAGGAAGTCTGTGGCTTTCTTCACCAAGTTGAAGAAAGGTCTGCACTTATCTGAGCTCCTACTGATGAATCTGTTCAGGGCTGCGGCCCTTCCAGTTAGCATCTACACCTGTTTTGCCGACGTCAGGCTCTTCAACTCTAGGATGGCCTTGATTTGATCTGGGCTGGCCTCGATGCCCCTTTGAGTCGAAGCCGATATGTTCTAAGGATTTCAAAGACTGCTTTTAGATCGGCGAGATGACCCTCAGGCTCCTTGGTCTTAACAACCATGTCGTCGATGTAGACTTCTACTGTTCGGCCAATCAGGTGTTTGAACATTTTGGTTACCAGCCTTTGGTAAGTTGCTCCTGCGTTTTTCAACCCGAAGGGCATTACTCTGTAACAGCACAGGCCTTTTGGGGTGATGAACGTGGTCTTCTCTTCGTCTGGGGGGTACATGGCTATCTGGTGGTACCCCCCTGTAGGCATCTAGGAAGCTCATTCTTCCATGCCCTGAAGTGGCATCTACTAGCTGGTCAATCTTGTGTAGAGGAAAGCTGTCTTTGGGACAAGCTTTGTTGAGGCTGGTAAAGTCTACGCAGACCCTCCATTTACCGTTCTTCTTCTTTACCACCACTGCATTCGATAGCCATGTCAGGTAGTGAACTTCTCTAATGGCCCTGGCCTCCAGAAGTCTGTCTACTTCTTCCTCTACTGCTTCGACGTGAATCAACGTCGGTCTTCTGGCTCGTTCAATTACAGGTCTGGCCGACCTGTCAACATTCAGTTTGTGGCAAGTGACCCCGGGGTCAATGCCAGGCATTTCGTAAGGTGTCCAAGCAAACACCTCAATATTTGCTCTCAAAAAAGTTTCCAACTCTTTTTCCTCTTCTTCGGCTAAGCTCGAGCCGACAGGAAAGAAGCGTTCTTCATCCCCATCCTGGACGAGGATTTTCTTCAGTGCCTCTTCGCTCTTTTTGGCTGGCTCCTTTCTATCGTCTTCTAGGACTTCCACGTCCTCATCTTCAATTTTTGCCTTTTCTGGCTCTCGTATGCTGTAGGTAGATTTCATTGCTGCCATGGAGTAATTCTTCGTTTGCAGCTGATCGCCTCTGACTTCCTCTATCCCATGTTCTGTTAGGAATCGCAATAGTTGATGCAATGTTGAGGGAACTGCCCCTATTGCATGCAACCAAGGCCTTCCCAAGATGATGTTGTAAGGGTAAGGTGCATCGATGATGGTGAATTCTGTCTTGATCTTCCTGGTGCCAGCCTGCAGCTCCAAGCTTACTGTTCCTAGTGGCCATGTCGACGTTCCATTGAACCCAACCATTGGGCCATTAGATTGTTCCATATCATCTGGTTGAAGGCCGAGCTCACTGTAACATCAGACGTACATGATGTCACAAGAGCTGCCTTGGTCAATCAGGATGCATTTCACCTGGCACTCCCCAACCTGGAGGGATACTACCAAAGCATCATTATGCGGATGCTGGACCATCTCTAGGTCGGCTTCAGTAAAGGTTATCATTGGTCCCTGGCACTCTTTTGCCCGATGTCTTTTCTCTCCGACTTGGTAGACATGTTGTATGTGTTTTACCTTCTGGGTCTCTCCTCTGATTTCATTTTCGTTGACCTTCGAGTGGATTATGTTGATTACCCGAGGTCCTCCTGCCTGCGGCTGCTGTGTTGGAGGAGGTGGGGCTACTGGTGCCTGAGGCAACCTTGCTCGTTCTTCCCTTGTTCTGGTCTCATCAACAAGGTCTCTCAGATGTCATTGTCTCACCAGGTCTTCCAAATGTGCTTTCAGGGCTCTACAACCCTGAGTTGTATGCCCATCTTCATTGTGGTAGGCACAATGCCTGCCAATGTTTCTTCCCGTGAACTCTCCTGGAGTCCTCTCTGGCGTTCTGAAATAGGCCTGGTTCCGAATTTGATCTAGGACTTTGTAAGTTGGGATTCGGAACACAGTTGTTATTGCATGTGTGGCCCTCAGTTCTGCTTCTTGTTTGCTCACTCCATTGTTACCTCGGCCTCGCTTCGGCGAGCCGTTTCCTTTCTCTTGTTTTATCTCCTTAGCCCCCGACATGTCTTCTTCAGCTCTGGCATACTTCTCGATTCTCGCCATGAGCTCTTCCATACTTTTTGGCAATGCCTTTGCCAAAGACTTTCGTAGTGGACAATTGTCTTTTAGGCCGTTCCTAAAAAATACGACCGCCACCTCTTGATTACATTCGGGTATTCGATTGAACACCTCATAATATCTTTTTGCATAGGCCCTAAGGCCTTCATCCTTGCTGATCTTCAGAGCCATTAATGCGTCCACCCTTAATGGCTGCAGCTTGTTAGTCACGAACCTGGCCACAAACATCTCGGCCAGGCCTTCCCAAGTCTTCACGCTTCCCTTCGGTAGTTTGTAGAACCAATCTGATGCAATCTCCCCGAAGGATGAGGGGAACACTTTGCAGAGCAACGGTTCGTTTCCACTATACAATGCCATTGAGTTCAAATATAGTCCAACGTGGAAGTTGGGGTCTGACTTACCATCGTATATTTGATACCTCGGCATGCTGATTCACTTCGGTGCCTCAAATCTGTCTAATTCCACCGAGAATGGTGTCCTCGGCTTATTTGGGGAGGTTACCTCGGCTTAGGCAATCTGTTGCTTCCTCTTGAGGTAATCTCTTAAGCCTTCTTTGCTCCGTCCAGGAGCTCGGCTATCTTTCGACTTCAGTCTTTTCGGTATACTACTCTCGGCCTCGTGGTGAGCCCTTTTCGACCCTTCTCCATGAGTTGTGTCGAAGCACAGTGCCAGCCCCTGAACATGCCGATGTCCTTTGGGGTCTGCCTCCTTTGTGCGATGCGTCCTTCGTGATTCTTCTCTTCTTGATTCTCTTCGTTCGACTTCCCTAGAAGGTCGGTGAGAGTATCTTTCGCTCCCGTTGTGCTGAGGGGCTGTGGGGATTGTCTTCTGCCCTCCCTTCTGGGCATTGGCCGCTGGAATCGGCGTGTCCTGCAGTGGGAACGGTGGCTGCATGACGCTATTTTGCATCATGAAATTGACGACCGACTGCAGGTCTGCCAGTTTGTTTGCCATCTCTTTTACCTCTTTGTCCCTCCGTATGCACCAATCCTTCCAAACCTGGAGGTCATCCTCGTTGTAGTACCTGCTTTGATCAGGTTTCTTTGGTGCGTCGCCAGTATGGCTGATATCTTTCACTCCGTGATACTGGTCACGAGTTTCTGCGTTGCATTCGTCTCCTGTGATATCAAGGTCAATAGGTCTCCCATTCCCAGTAGGAGTGTCGTCCCCAATCTTTTCCTTCTGTCCGTTACTGGCCATCTATTCTACTTTCTTTCCCACAGACGGTGCCAAATTGTGTGAGTGATTTTCCGATCACACTGCCCAACTCAGTATTCAGCTAGAGAACACTGGCAGAATAGATGACACATGGCTAACCTGTAACAGAAAGAGAAGATTCCGGTGGTGGTTCGTTCACCCGGGGGCACTCCGACGATCAAGTCAGTATATCTCTCAAAGATAATCAAAAGTACTTAACTCACTAGACAGAATATAAATTGCGTACCTTAGACCCATGGGGGTGCCTCTCTTTTATAGTTATCTCAATCCTAATCCCAATAGAAGCCTGACTTCTGCAGATTCCTGTTCAGTACTTACTTTTGGACTCCTTAAAAGATGAAGATAAACTCCCTAAGAGTTTTATCTTTATCTGAGCTAAGTCTCCTCTTTATTCTAGGACTCTTGTCCCCTATCCGCTTATCTCAGAATCCGATATCTTCGGAGATTACCTCGGCTTCACCGAGATCATCTTGGCATCATATCCTGAACACGTGGCACCTCGGCTGATACATCAGCGTCACTTTGGCCACGTGCTGGGACTCAGAAAATATATCCCCACATTCTTGATAGACCATCTCTGTTCTTGATTCTGAAACTCCGTTCTTGTTTTCTGTTTTTTTTTTTGCGTCTTTTCCAGATTCGTACCTTCAACTTTGTTTCCATAGACATAGGTTTGGGATTTGTCTGTAGAACACATAATTTAGGGCAAAACTGAAACAACCTTTACAAATTTCTGTACCGGCTCAAACCTAGGTTTTTTGCCGTGGTCCCAATAACCCTTTTTTGAAACATCTTCCTTTTGAAATCCAATACCTTTAGCTATCCCGATATTATGGGTATGTGGAAAAATCGGGTAGACACCCCCTCCAAGCTAGAATTTTTAGACAAGAGTTTGAAATCCTAGCCGATGTCAATCTGAGGTTGGGTAGGGATGATGACTCCATCATGCCTACAAATAACTCCATGCCCTTTCCTATGGTTGCCTTTATTGAGTGTGGACTTCGATTTCCACATGACCCTTTTTTCTGTCAAATCCTTCACTTCTATAAGTTGAACCCAATGCAAATCGCCATTGATTCTTATCGAGTTACTACTGGTACCATAGCTTTAGTCAAACAAGACAATGCCAGGATTACGCTTGTCGATTTTCCGTACTGTTATACCATGTGTCGCCTTAGAAAAGACACGGACTATGTCTACTACCTCAAGCCGAGAACCACTGAATATAAAATCGTAGCCGACCTCCCAGACTCCAACAAGGGAGCTGGAGACGATTACTTCATCGTCCTGGGCAATTGGGAGTTTCAGCCAAGCGATGACCTCCATCTTTATCCCTTAAGCCGAACAATTTTCGGGGAAGGAGCTGGTAAGGACCACCCTTCATAAGTTTTCTTATCTTCTTGCACAAAGTTTTCAATATTCTGTTCTAATGTCTGTGCTGTTCTATCTTTGCAGTTCTTCCTCAGCCTCCAAAGAACTTTCGCCAATCCTTCCTCCCCAGCAAGGATTTGAAGAAGCTACTGAACCTGCCAGTCCATAAACGGAAGGCACCTTTGCTTCTCAACTTTATCCCAACTTATAAGTGAGCTCTGCCCGACGTCCCTAAGAGGAAGAAGAAAAGCCTTTCTCTACCTTCTGCCATAACTCCACAGACTGCGTCCACATGTCGGACAGATCAAGGGTCAACTTCCGATCCAGCTGATCAGCCATCAACCTCGGTTCCATACTTGATTCCAATATCACAACGCCGTCGTCGACGCCGAACAGTTTCTTCTACCGAGATGGGCCGTCCAAAACCAGCTGCCAAAGATCTTCTGGCCAGCATTCCAACCGATGTTGATGCTCAGCCAGTTCCAATCCAGCCTCCAAAGCCAAAAAGGATAAAAAAGGCTCAACCAAAGGCTAAGGCAACTCAGACTGAATCTGTGGATACTTTGCCGATCTCCAAGTTGGCTGAAAGTGACAAATCTCAACCCTCTGCTGGGAAGAGGCGCTCTGAAGCCCAGTCATCAGAATCCCCAAAATCAAAAAAGCCGATGTCATCTTCTGCGACCACCTCGGGGTCTAAAAAGAATGATGCCCCCTGTGCTCCAAAAATTACTCTGGAAGATAAGCCAGTCATGGCTAACAACAGTGCTGATGACATCAACATCGGCGTAGCCCTCAGTACTGCTCTGCTCCTTCCCGACGATCTTAATCGAAACGTCGAGATGAGCGAGTACGAAAACTATGCGTTGATGCTTCAACACTCTGTTCAAGTAAGTGTCTTTCGTCTGGCACCTTTTTCCTTCTTTCTTATACTTAGAAAATTTCTTAATAACTTTTGTTTTGTGTTTTTTCAGGCTACCCAGCATGCCCATTCTTCTCTATTTAATCTTTTGAAAATCGAGAGAAGTTGGCCAAGATGAAGAAGGAGTTCTCTGCTCTTCAAAAAACCAACAAGAGTTTACAATCAAAGATGAAAAAGTTGGAGGACCAAGCCGAGGCTGCAATCAAAGCCAAAACTGACGCCGAAGAGAAGGTTAAATCTACTGAAGCCATCAGAAAGGTTTCTGAGTCCCAAAGAAAAGAGGCCGAGGAGAAGATGGCTCAAGCCGAAAAAGAGCTTCAAGAAGCCTTGGCCACCAAAGAGGCTGAAATCAAAGACGCTGACAAGAAGGCACATGCTCAAGGTATGGCCGACGTCACGGAGGCGTATGAAATTCAAGTGAAGCAGGCATGCAACAAGGGTTACATCCTTGGTTGGATGTCTCTTCTAAAGAAGCTTAATGTCCCCAAGGACTCGCCCTTTAGAAATGCCGACCTCATTCCTCTTCTATTCCCACCAGCCCCAACTCCAACTCTAGCTCAATCTGGCAGTGACTCTGAATCTGAGGAGGAGATTTTGGTAAGAAAGCCAAAAGATGCCGCTGGGGTCAAGTCCCCTCCTCAGAATGAGCAAGTTCTAGACTTGACTTAAGATGAGGAAGGTGATGAGGTTCCCAGAGACACTGCTCCTGAGAAGGCATCAGCCGACGTCATCATTGCCAATAAGAGCCTTGACGAAACTTTGCAAGAAATTGATGCTGAGCTTGCGGCGGAAAAGGCGGCTGAGGTGGCTTCTCAACAGCCTTCCGAGGTCCTAACCCAGCCTGTTGCTGATGCTGAGAAATCTTAATTTCGATGTCTTTTCTTTTGTACTTTGTTTTCCTTTGTTTTTGAAACAATGTAAGCTTTTTATATGGCCGATGTGCTTTCTTTTTGTTGAATGCTAATACAACTTTCCTTTACTGAGTGCTTGTACCTTTGTCTTTTCTTAACTGCTTTTGCGTGAGTCTATACTTAGAATATTCTGCATGTCTTTCACATACTCTTCCTTCTTTGTACAATCTTCTCGGGGTGACACACCTCGGATAGACAAACTTCTCGGTTTAACTGACTTGTAAAGTTTTAACAAGTGTTGAACATCATACTGGTTTAACTTAACTTGTAAATTGCTACAAATTTCAACAAGTGTTAACAATGATCTCGGTTTAACTTCAACTTGTAAATTATCCACAAATTTCAACAAGTGTTAAACAATGATTTCGGTTTAACTTAACTTGTAAATTGTCCACAAATTTCAACAAGTGTTAAACAATGATTTCGGTTTAACTTCAACTTGTAAATTGTCCATAAATTTCAACAAGTGTTAAACAGTGATTTCGGTTTAACTTCAACTTGTAAATTGTTCATAAATTTCAACAAGTGTTAAGTAGTGTTTTCGGTTTAACTTCAACTTGTAAATTGTCCACAAATTTCAACAAGTGTTAAACAGTGATTTCGGTTTAACTTCAACTTGTAAATTGTCCACAAATTTCAACAAGTGTTAAACATATTCTTCTTCTCTCTTCTTCTCTCTGCCCCCTAATGTGAACCTGAGTTCCACTTGGGTTCTCATTATGCATGTATTCTAGAGATAATATCAAGTATTTTGAAAAGAAAACTAGCTGAATCTTTATTTATTTACTTCGGCAAATGGCAAATGAACAAACAATTTCTAATGATAGAAAAATTTCAAATTACAAGTGTTCCAAGGTCTTGGCAACTCTTTGCCCTCATTATCTTCAAACCGATATGCTCCATTACCCAGTACCGAGATAATTCTGTAGGATCCTTCCCAATTTGGGCCAAGCTTGCCCTCTCTGGGATCCTTCTTGTTGTCGACGACTTTTCTTAGGACGAGGTCACCAATCTGAAATTCTCTTGGATTGACCTTTTTGTTATATGCTTTTGCAAGTTGCTGCTGGTATGCTGCGAGCTGGATTGCAGCTTTCTCTCTTCTTTCTTCTAAAAGATTCAGATCTCGAGCTAAGAGTACATCATTAGTCCCGTTCTCTACTCCCTTGGATGCCGATTTCCAGCGGAATGACTGCTTTTGTGCCATAAGCCATGGCGAAGGGGGATTCCCCTGTTGATCTTCTCGGCGTTGTCCGATATGCCCAGAGTACATTGGGCAATTCGTCTACCCACTTGCCTTTTGCTGCCTGCAGCCTCTTCTTTATTCCATCCAGAATTACTTTGTTGGATGCTTCTGCTTGTCCATTACTTTGTGAAAAGCTTGGGGTTGAAAAGTAGTTCTTGATCTTGAACTTTGCACAGAAGTTCTTGATTAGCTTACTGTCAAATTGAGTTCCATTGTCTGCAACAATTGCTCTTGGAATCCCAAACCTTGTGATAATGTTTTTCCAAATGAAGTTCTTCACGTCCGCATCTTGGATCTTGGCAAGAGGTTTAGTTTCTATCCATTTTGTGAAGTAGTTCGTTGCTACCAGCAAGTACTTTCTTTGTCCAGTTGCTTGGGGTAATTGCCCAACGAGATCCATGCCCCATTGGGCAAATGGCCAAAGACTAGATACAGGGTTTAGGTCAGTAGCTGGCTGGTGTATCAAAGGTGCAAACCTTTGGCATTGTTCACACTTCTTCACGTAGGCTTCTGTATCTTTTTGCATGTAAGGCCACCAATACCCCTGGGTAATGGCCCTATGGGCTAGTGATCTGCCCCCGACGTGGCTTCCACAAATTCCTTCATGAATTTCATATAAAAAATCTTCAACTTGTAAAGGATGTACGCACCTTAAAAGGGGTCCAGTGAAGGACCTTCTATAGATATGTCCTTTTGTTGTCAGACTGAATCTTGCCGACTTCAATCTGATCTTGTGGGCCTCCTTGCGGTCATCTAGCAGCTTTCCTTCTTTTAGGAATGCAATAATTGCGTCCATCCAGCTTGGTCTCATGTCTACGCTCATTGCTTCATGCTCTATGGTTACTGGTTCAATGCTCGGGCCTAATAGGTAGTCAATCATTATTGTCCTTGCTTTTCTACGTTGTACTGCACTAGCTAGGTTGGCCAACGCATCGGCGTGTCTGTTATAATCTCGGCTTACCTGAAGTAGTCGGCAGTTCTGAAACAAGGCTGACAGTCTAATGACTTCCTTTGTGTAGGCCGACATTTGTTCATCTCGGGCTGCAAACTCGCCTGTTGTCTGGTTAACTATCAGTAGTAAATTACAAAAAACTATTACCTCATTTGCTTGCACTGTTGCTGCCAACTTCAGTCCTGCAATGAGTGCTTCATACTCTGCTTCATTGTTTGAGGCCTTGAACCCCAAACGAATTGACTGTTCTAGTACCTGCCCATCTGGGGATATCAATACTACTCCTGCCCCTGCTCCCTGTTGGTTCGAACTCCCATCAACAAACAGTCGAAAGGAGTTGCCGATGTAAATGCTGCAGGGTCTGAGTTTTTCTTCTTTCTTTTGTTTTTTCGCCCTTGCTTGGGCTTCTCCTTGTTTGCCTAGACATCATTCATCCTGGCTTAATGGATCCCGATGTTCGATGGATTCTGGTGTGAACTCAGCTACGAAGTCGGCCAGAACCTGGCCTTTAATTGCAGTCTTTGGCCTGTACTCTAGGTCATACTGGCCTAGGGTGACTGCCCACCTGGCTATTCTTCCTGTCGGGTCTCCTTGTTACAGTAAGGACTTCAAGGGGTGCTTTGTTAGCACCACAATTTTATGGGCCTGGAAGTAATGGTTCAACTTCTTTGAAGCCATTACTAAAGCTAGTGCCAATTTCTCTAAGGGTAGATACCTCGTTTCTATATCGGCTAGGGTTTTGCTTACATAGTAAACAGCCCTTTGCTCCCTTTTTTCTTCTCGGATTAGTACTGCACTTATTGTATGTTCCGAAACAGCTAAGTACAGGAATAGCTCCTCCCCAGGTTCTGGATTTGAAAGAACTAGAGCTGTGGTCAAGTACTTCTTCAGGTCGGCCAAAGCGGCTTCGCATTCTTCTGTCCACCGGAAGTCTGTGGCTTTCTTCACCAAGTTGAAGAAAGGTCTGCACTTATCTGAGCTCCTGCTGATGAATCTGTTCAGGGCTGCAGCCCTTCCAGTTAGCATCTGCACCTGTTTTGCCGACGCCAGGCTCTTCAACTCTAGGATGGCCTTGATTTGCTCTAGGCTGGCCTCGATGCCCCTTCTAGTCACCAGGTATCCTAAAAACTTACCAGATCCAACTCCAAATGCACACTTCGATGCATTGAGTCGGAGCCGATATGTTCTAAGGATTTCAAAGACTGCTTTTAGATCGGCGAGATGACCCTCAGGCTCCTTGGTCTTAACGACCATGTCGCCGATGTAGACTTTTACTGTTCGGCCAATCAGATGTTTGAACATTTTGGTTACCAGCCTTTGGTAAGTTGCTCCTACGTTTTTCAATCCGAAAGGCATTACTCTGTAACAGTACAGGCCTTTTGGGGTGATGAACGCGGCTTTCTCTTCGTCTGGAGGGTACATGGCTATCTGGTGGTACCCTTATAGGCATCTAGGAAGCTCATTCTCCCATGCCCTGAAGTTGCATCTGCTAGCTGGTTAATCTTGGGTAGAGGAAAGCTGTCTTTGGGACAAGCTTTGTTGAGGCTGGTAAAGTCTACGCAGACCCTCCATTTACCGTTCTTCATCTTTACCACCACTGTATTGGATAGCCATGTCGGCTAGTGAACTTCTCTAATGGCCCTGGTCTCCAAAAGTCTGTCTACTTCTTCCTCTACTGCTTCGGCGTGCATCAACGTCGGTCTTCTGGCTTGTTCAATTACAGGTTTGGCCGACCTGTCAACATTCAGTTTGTGGCAAGTGACCTCAGGGTCAATGCCATGCATTTCGTAAGGTGTCCAAGCAAACACCTCAATATTTGCTCTCAAAAAAGTTTCCAACTCTTTTTTCTCTTCTTCAGCTAAGCCCGAGCCAACTAGAAAGAAGCGTTCTTCATCCTCATCCTGGACGAGTGTAGACGTCCCCGAACGCCCCCGGAGGAACGAGTCCCCCGTTCTGTTCATTTGGGGTTCACTACAGTGAAGCGTTCTTCATCCCCATCCTGGACGAGGATTTTCTTTAATGCCTCTTCGCTCTTCTCGGCTGGCTCCTTGCCGACGTCTTCTAGGACTTCCATGTCCTCATCTTCAATTTCTGCCTTTTCTGGCTCTCGTATACTGCAGGTAGATTTCATTGCTGCTATGGAGCAATTCTTCGCTTGCAGCTGATCACCTCTGACTTCTTCTATCCCATGTTCTGTTGGGAATCGCAATAGTTGATGCAATGTTGAGGGAACTGCCCCCATTGCATGCAACCATGGCCTTCCCAAGATGATGTTGTAAGGGGAGGGTGTGTCGATGATAATGAATTCTATCTTGATCTTCCTGGTGCCAGCCTATACCTCCAAGCTTATTGTTCCTAGTGGCCATGTCGGCGTTCTATTGAACCCAACCATTGGGCCATTGGATTGTTCCATATCATCTGGGTGAAGGCCGAGCTCCTTGTAACATCGGACGTACATGATGTCGTAAGAGCTGCCTTGATCAATCAGGATACATTTCACTCGGCACTCCCCAACTTGGAGGGATACTACCAAGGCATCATTATACGGATGCTGGACCATCTCTAGGTCGGCTTCAGTAAAGGTTATCATTGGTCCCTGGCACTCTTCTGCCCGATGTCTTTTCTCCCCGACTTGGTAG
>NW_021024559.1:423151-441529 GCF_004153795.1 Camellia sinensis
AATGGGCTGCATGCTCGCGCAAGAATCAGAGGACAAAGTGGAGGGAGCCATCTACTATCTGAGCAAGAAAATGCTAGAGTATGAGACTCGCTACACACCGTTGGAGAAGGCTTGCTTAGCTTTGGTATGGGCTACCAGGAAGCTGCGGCACTACCTGTTAGCTCACTCCGTAATGTTGGTTTCACGACTGGATCCCATCAAATACCTTTTCGAGAAACCAGTACTTACGGGTAGGCTAGCTCGTTGGTTGCTGTTGCTCTCCGAGTTCGATCTGAAGTATGTGACGCGTAAGTCAATAAAAGGAAGAGCAGTAGTAGAGTTCTTAGCCGATCATCCAGTGGAAGGGGGTGAAGCAGTTGAATACTTATTCCCAGATGAAGCCATTTTGCACATCGACGATGAGTATTGGACGATGTACTTTGACGGAGCGTCAAACCAATACGGGTACGGAATAGGAGTGTTGCTAATAGCACCCGATAATTCTCGTATCCCTCTAGCCTTCAAACTCTGGTTCAAAGTCTCGAACAACGAAGCAGAATATGGGGCATGTATTGCCAGTTTAGAAGCAGCCCTGGAACTAGGGGCAAGACGGTTAGACATCATCGGGGATTCGAACCTTGTTGTGTCTCAAGCAAAAGGAGACTGGAAAGTCAAAGAAGAAAAAATGATAATTTACTACCAGACCTTAGACTTGTTAATTCCTCGGTTTGAGAAGCTAACTTTCACTCATCTAGTAAGAGAGAACAACAGGTTCGCAGATTCGTTAGCAACTCTATCTTCCATGATAGACATCCCGTCGGGAGTCCGGATGCGTCCGGTTATCATTGATCAGAAATTTGTGCCAGCCTATGAGTCAATTGCTTCTATAGATAAGGTTCAAGACGAAAACCCCAGGTATTACGACATTTGGAATTTCTTGGAGAAGGAAGCATACCCGCCAGGGGTAAATGCCAAGGATGAAAGGGCAATCAGAAGAATGGTCGTTCAGTTCATCATCTGTGGGGGTAAGCTATATAAGAGAGGTCATCTGGGAATGCATAAGCTATGCGTTGAAGCTGAAGAATCAAAACGCCTGATGGAGGCCATCCATGGAGGAGAGTGCGGTGCACACATGAACGGAGTAATGCTAGCACGGAAGATCCTCAGACAGGGTTACTACTGGTCCACTATGGAGGAGGATTGTATCGGCTTTGTTCGGCGATGCCACAAATGCCAGATCCATGCGAATCGCATGAACATTCCGCCGTTGAAGCTGTACAATATGACTTCGCCATGGCCATTTTCAGTTTGGGGAATCGATGTGATCGGGGCTGTTACTTTGAAGGGGTCGAATGGGCACGAGTTCATCCTGGTTGCGATAGATTACTTTACGAAGTGGGTCGAGGCCCAATCTTATGCGGTGTTGAAAGCTTCACATGTTGCGAAATTCATCAGAAACAACATCATCTGCCGTTATGGGGTCCCAAACTAGATTATTTCAGACAATGGTTCCCATTTCAAGAAGGAGGTAATTGATTTGTTAAAGAAATACAATGTGGCTTTCCATAAGTCGTCCACATACCGGCCGCAGACCAACGGAGCAGTTGAGGCCGCCAATAAGAACATCAAGCACATACTGCAGAAGATGGTGGAAACCTACCGGGATTGGCCAGATAAGCTGCCATTTGCTCTATGGGGCTACAAGACTTCAATTAGAACTTCTACCGGAGCGACTCCGTATTCATTGGTTTACGGGATGGAGGCCGTTCTACCTATCGAGATTGAGGTTCCGTCATTGCGAGTATTGGCTGAGTGTCAAATAGCCGAAGCAGATTGGCACCAGAGCAGGTTTGAGGAACTCATGCTCTTTGATGAGAGAAGACTGAAAGTACTGTACCATGTCCAAGGTTATCAGCGCAGAATTGCCTGGGCTTTCAACAAGAAAGTAAAGGCCAGGAATCTAAAGGAAGGAGATTTGGTGCTCAAGGACAACCGAGCTCCCATCCATGACCCAAGGGGCAAGTTCAGACCCAATTGGACCGGTCCCTACATCGTCAAGTCTATCTGGTCAGATGGAGCTGTGGTTCTGATGGATCTAGATGGCCTAGAGTTCTCCCAACCAATCAACACGGACATGTTGAATAAATATTACCCCTGAGAGGCTCGCTAGGCCGAAAACCCGAAAGAGCGACCTAGGCAAAATTTAGAGCATATAAAAAATTGAAAAATATAAAAACTGAGCTCGCAAGGTTAAAAACCCGCAAAGGGCGGTCTTGGCAAAAGTTAGAGCGCAAAAGGAGAGTGAAAATACCCGAGTGAACCCCAGGCCTGAACTACGTAAGGCTTGATTCCCATCTTTGGGATACGTAGGCAACTTCATCCTGGAGTTCAGCCGTAATCTTTTCCCCGATCAACTCTGTCCTTTTGATCGTCTCGGTCATCTTTGTCTATCAGCATTCAAGAACTTTGATTAAGGTCCCCAGTACAGTGTTTTGCAGACTAGAGACAACTTTCCATTGCTATGCAGTGCTGCGGTACTATTCAGACTAGGGGCAACTTTCCAGTTGCAGAGATCCGGGGTTGTACATCTCAGAGACAGAATACATAGTGAGTGAGACCAATCAATTGAATCCCAGTCTGCCGGGACATGTTGTAACTCATTGCCAGAAGGCTGAGCCAAGGGCACCGCCAAGCAATACGGTTTGCGGACAAGCGGCACATCCAAGCGAACCACCATCCCCCATCAAGGGCATTGGCTAGACGGTGCCGAAAGAAGTAGCCGCGAGCTGAATATGCTGGGCAAGAGTCCACAACCTGCAGTTTGTCCATCAACCATACCTGGGAAGGGATGAAAAATGAGAGAATAAAGAATAGAGAGATGTACGATGAGAGAAAAGTGAGAATAGGGTTTTTGTGAGAAAAACCGAGCTTGATGGCCGAGTGATGTGAGCGATACATATGTGAGATTGGGTGGGAAACATTACCTGTAGTAGTAGTGGACTCCCTGCTAATCTGGTCGTCTCACGACGATAAAAGGCGTCTAAGCCCATCAATGTCTCAGCTAGAGTCATGGCAATACAGCTCTTGCCCTCCTTTAAGCCTTGGGCAACCTCAGTTAGCCGGACACTAGACCCTCCGGAGCTTGAGACAAATAGAAAATGAGATAGCATGCACAAACAGAGGGCGTGTCGCCGGAAGCCTTGCCAATGATGGTTGTTGCGATCACCGGCATCAGAAAACCCATCGATCAAACTCGGAATATCCAACATCCCGTCACAAATCAGAAACCGAGCGTCACGCATAGTGAGTCCACACATTTGCCCTAAGGATTGGGCATGGCCAAAATTAAGTTGGGATAGGAGCTCCTCGTCGCGCTCGAACTCCATTAAGGCTCGGAAATCTTCAAAGGTATTTAAGCCTTGGGCAACCTCAGTTAGCCGGACACTAGACCCTCCGGAGCCTGAGACAAATAGAAAATGAGATAGCATGCACAAACAGAGGGCGTGTCGCCGGAAGCCTTGCCAATGATGGTTGTTGCGATCACCGGCATCAGAAAACCCATCGATCAAACTCGGAATATCCAACATCCCGTCACAAATCAGAAACCGAGCGTCACGCATAGTGAGTCCACACATTTGCCCTAAGGATTGGGCATGGCCAAAATTAAGTTGGGATAGGAGCTCCTCGTCGCGCTCGAACTCCATTAAGGCTCGGAAATCTTCAAAGGTAGGACATATCTCTTGCCCAGCGAAGCTAAAGACATGCGTCACCGAATTCCAAAACCTCGCCGCGGCATGGAGAAACGGAAGGTGCAACGGGGTACGACCCAGAGTGAATAGTGCATTTATGTCGAAATCCCAGAAATTCAACTTTTCCGAGCCATCCAAGCTAGCAATCCAAGCTGTGAGATTTTGAGCAAGAAACTCTTCTATTAGAGCAAATCAGTGTGGAATTGAGAAAAACTACGAAGCTGAGGTCTTTTGTAGGAGATAAGGTTAGGTGGAGGACAGGTGTCAACATTCTGGTGGTTCCTTTATTCATGGCCAGGCGGCCAAATATTGTGCCGGGCGGCCATCACTTTTTGCCGACCGAACAAATTTCTGGCCGATGGCCATTTCTTATGGCCGATGGCCTCTACCCCTGGCCGATGGTCTTCCTCTTTGTTTCCTGAGCTGTTTATGCTAGGTATTGGGGAACTCCACCACCTCCAATCCCCCCCCGGTGATCGATTCTTGCAGAGTCACACCTGTCTGCTTATCGAGTTATTGTACATTTGCTTATCGAGTTGTATTTCACTCTCTTTAAGTCTTTGATTTGTTTATCGAGTTGTACTCACACTTGATTGGTTATATCATGCCTTTGTTTTGCTTATCGAGTTGTAAGTCGGTTCACTACCTGATTATTACGATGCAAGTACTCAATGTTCAAAACAAGTTCAATTTCGTTCACATTGTGGTGTGATACCTTGCGATGCGATGCATAGAAAATTTACAAATGCAACATCTTTTGAACAAAATGGTCGTTTCATTCCCATCACATGTTTTGCAAAATATGTAATTTTGAGAAAGAATAAAACCTGCCCGAGGCAGTGCAATGTGCTTAAACTACCAATAAAAAGGAAAGTAAAGCATAGAATGGCAGGGTAGCAAAGTGTCGAAATTGATACCAGTAAAACTCCCCTTGCGGTCAACACACCTTCCGCACCTTTGTTCGGGTCAACTACATGGTTTGGCACCTTCATCACTCGAGACAATGCGGGAAAGCACACTTTTGAAACGTGAACCTTCGAGTTGACCTCAGGCCACAACTTCTACGAGCAATGCTCGGTACGTACGAAGAACGTCCCTTCTCGTATCCTTTTCATGTCTTGTGGATTCCATAAATCGTTTCAATTATGCTGTGTTACAGTACTTTACATTCTAACATCGTGAATAGCATGTTTTTACTTACATGTGTATATTCAACTCTTTTCATACACACTACTTGCGTAGACCGCATGTTTGTAATCAATTTCATTACTTGCGTAGACCGCAGTTTTACTTGCGTAGACCGCATGTTTGTAATCAATTTCATTACTTGCGTAGACCGCATGTTTTGCTTGCGTAGACCGCATGTTTTGCTTGCATTTTTGTAATCAATTTCATTACTTGCGTAGACCGCATGTTTGTAATCAATTTCATTACTTGCGTAGACCGCATATTTTGCTTGCGTAGACCGCATGTTTCTAATCAATTTCATCACTTGCGTAGACCGCATGTTTTGCTTGCGTAGACCGCATGTTTATAATTAATTACGCTACTTGCGCAGACCGCATGTTTGTAATCAATTTCATTACTTGCGTAGACCGCATGTTTGTAATCAATTTCATTACTTGCGTAGACCGCATGTTTTGCTTGCATAGACCGCATGTTTTGCTTGCGTAGACCGCATGTTCTGCTTGCGTGGACCGCATTCTTATGTTCAAATTCATTACTTGTGTAGACCGCATGTTCTACTTGCGTAGACCGCACGTTTGAAACCAATTTCATTGCTTGCGTAGACCGCATGCTTATGATCAGTTTCGTTGCCTGCGTAGACCGTGTGCTCCACTTACATGTCTGTGCCTTCACAGCATTGTTATGATTCCCACTTCCTTTGCGTTGTCATGCATTTTCAAGTACATTAATATGCATGTTGCTAATCACATTGTACCTATTAAGTTTGTTTTCTTTGCAGGCACGATATTGTATGTACGGTTCATTTAAGGTTGGTGCAACCCGACGAACCGGACAGGTATGGTATACTCTGAGTGAGACATATCGAGAATCGTATAATTCTCTTACATCCTTTCTGCAGTATAGTGTAGTTCGGTGTATGTTAGCATGAAACTGTCGCATGTTATGCTTCGTTACAGCTTTCTTTGCATGATCATAAGTTATGTTCAGCTTTGTGCATTGTCTTGCATTTTGCCCCTGCCTTCGGGCACATATCCTGCTTGTCTTGCATGTCTGTCTAAGTCTTCGGCCTTGTCAAAAATGGGTCGTCTCTGGGCTTTGACATTCACTCCCGTCATTGTTATGACTTTTGAGTTCTGTCAAAGAGGGGCAACTGTAGACACCCCATTTTTGACCGTCCTCAAGACTTGGACGTCACCATTAGAACACTCGGTGATCATCCGTGCTTCTGTTCGTCTCGAGTTCCCGGAGGTCTCGGCTGCGCGCCTCGTCTCAGGATCTCTCGACTCGACTTTTCAGTGTCTGGTTTTGCACCAAACACTTGTGTTTTTGCCTTGAGAGGCAGGGAATGGCTTGTTGGCCATTCCCACACCCCACCGGCTGTCCCCTCACATCACCGGCCGTTTATTGGTGCCACCGGCAGTGGTTTCTTAAAACCAATGGCCGGTCGGCACTATATTTTGCCGACCGGCACTTTGTTTTGGCCGGTGACCTTTTTTTGCTGGCCGCTGTGACCCTTTTGCACCATTCAGACTTGGTGCATGCCAGTTGTGCCAGCTGGAATGCACCAACACTCCTCCCCGTGCATGAAATGACTGTTTTGCCCCTTTTGCCTCCTTTTGGTCAAAGCTTCTTGAGGAAGCTTGACCCTTTGTCAAAGCTTCCTCAAGAAAGCTTCCTCAAGAAGCTTGGCCAGCTGTCTTAGCTTCCTCAAGAAGCCTTGACCTCCTTGCCCCCTTTGCCCCCTTTTACTTAGCTTCTTTGAGAAGCTTGAGACCATTTCTTTTGCCTATATAAGCACCTCTCTTCTTCCATTGTAGGGGGTTGGAGTTTTGAACATAAAAACCAGAGCTTCTATACATATACATCTGATATACACACTCTCTCTCTATATATTTCCCTCTCTCTCCTCCCTTGTGTGTGTTTTCTTGGCCTAAAAGTGCATTTTGACCTTACTTTTGCACTAATACACACACCATTACACCTTGCTCCGAGATTGAGAGGCATTGAGGGTTGTTTTTTGAGATTTTGGACTGATTTTGCTCAGTAGAGTGTGGCTGGACCAACTGTTCTTGAAGTGTTCTTCAAGGGTAAGACTTTCACTTTAGTTTCCCCAATCTTGCATTGGCTTTTGACCTATCTTGAATATTGATTTGAGCTTTGTGTATAACTAAAAAAAGTCTTATATTTTCATGCTTAAGAACTTTCATTCAGGGTGTTTTGGCATTCTCTTTTGGCCTCTTTTGGTGTCTTTTTCTTTAAGCCTTATTTGCTTTGTTGTATTAGCCTTCTCACCACATTGGATTTCAGTGGTGAAGAAGATGGTTTGAAGTCTTGTATAGGGGAGGGACACCCCTCTCCCTTTGTGTCTCATTTGTGCATATTTTGGGCTCATAAGGGTAGCATATATGCTTGGTTGTTTTTGGCTCCATATCAGATGTTTTTGGTGCCATTTAGGTCACATGTTATCTCCGTTTTTGGTTGGATTGGTGGCCCTTTGCATGCTTAACATACTTGCTTTGTATTCCCTTGTTTGTGCCTAGAAACGCATCATGACTTTTGACTACCATGCTCTCATATTTTGGCTTCACTTTGTGAAGTTCTTGACCATATTTTGCCATGCATGAGGTCTGTTGGCCACTGATTTGGTCTTGTTTAGCATGCTTGATATAGTTGCTTTGCATTTTGGTTCATGAGCCTTGACTGTATGGATCATTAACATGCCTAGCTTGGCCTATTATCATCATTTGGCATTAGTTGAGATCATATTCCAGTCCATATAATGTGGTCTTACATTGTCCTTTGTGTCTCTTTCAATGCCTTGAAGTGTTGTGTTTTCATGCCTTGACATGTGCATTGTATATGCCTATGTGTTTGGGTCATTTTAGGGCTGCCATACCAGCGGGTTTTGGAGCTATTTTGCATGCTCAAATTCTGTTTTTGGGTGGTATAGTTCATGCCATGTTTGTTTGGGTTAGTGGTGGTAGAATGCCCTTTGTTATGCCTTAGCTTTGGCCCCCCTTTTGGCTTGCATGTTTGTAGTGCATTTTGTCCATCACTTGAGGTACTTTTAGCCATTGTTTTTGGGGGTGTTTAAGGCCTCCCATTTCAGTCTAAGTCCCTTCTCGGACATGGTTGTATGCGTGACTTGTTGCCTCTAATCGCATGCTTGCATTGTAGCATTGCATGTTAGGAACATTGCATGCTTGCCATGATATGTTGCATTACATTTGGCATGCTTTGCATTTTAGTGATATGTTGCATTTTCGAGCCATGTTTGCATAACATGCATTGCATTGCTTGGTTTGGGGTGTCAAACCAAGTGTGAGGAGGGAGAAGTGTTCATACTAAAAGTGATGTAACGCGTCTCAACTCTCGGTCACCGAGGCCCCTGACTTTGGCATGATAGTGTTTTGGTATTCATTTATATGTTGCATGCATTTTCATTGAATTGCAACCTTGGCTCCTTAGGCCATCATGCATCAAAATGCATGATTGATTGGCCCGAGGGTCAAGGGTCATGCTCCCTCGAGTCCCTTGCATGATAGGGAGTGTGCCCGCGCACACATTTGCTTGAAACTCCATGCCATACACTGTCTGTCCTTGTTACTGTCAAGAACCAGTTTCTGCAGGGAGTTTTTCCTGACCGGCGCTGTAGAGTGTCGACCAGTCATGGATTGGTGGCCGATTATATGAACCCCCAGCCGATGGATAAGTTCCATGGCCGGTGGGCATTCCCTTCAGCCGATGGCATCCTACAGGGTTCAGGGAACCTATCCTAGTATTTTGGCAGTTTTCAGAGAAGCAGGGCAGTGTAAACAGAGGCAGCAGTGGTATGGTACGGGCTTTCGAGGCAAGATAAATCCGAGCATGCATAATTCACGCATCCCGAGGTGGGGGCTGCGACCTCCCAGGTCTAGGAAGTAGGGTTGTGTAAAATACTGTTCAATTCGTTAAAATTATATCGATTCACATCAATTCATACCGATCTATCTTCTAACCGCTAATTAAACTCTAAAATTTATAATTCGCATTCGAAACTATTCCGCTCCACTATAGTTAATGCATATATATTGTTAGGACATTTACACACAAGTCGTAATTTATGAACTTATACTCAATAGATTTTTTGGATCTTCAAGTTCTATTAAATTTTTAATAGTCAGAATTGCCCTTCAAATAATTACTGTTTATCATTTATGATTATTTATAAAGGAATATGATAATTTGACATTTATGCTTTGTTCGGCGATGCCACAAATGCCAGATCCCATGCGAAATCGCATACTTCCGGCCGTTTGAAGCTGTTAACAAATATGACTTCGCGCATGGCCATGTTCAAGTTTTTGGGGTAGATCGATGGTGATCGGTGGTGTTACTTTGAAGGGGTCGAAATGGGTCACGAGTTCATCCTGGTTGGCGAAGATACTTTACCGAAGTGGGTCGAGCCCAATCTTATGCGGGTTGAAAAGCTCACATTTGCGAAATTCATTCAGAAACAACATCATCGCCGTTATGGGGGTTCCCAAACTGATTATTTCAACAATGGTTCCCATTTCAAGAAGGAGGTAATTGATTTGTTAAAGAAATACAATGTGGCTTTCCATAAGTCCGTCACATACCGGCCGCAGACCAACGAGCAGTTGAGGCCGCCAATAAGAACATCAAAGCACTTATGCAAGAAGATGGTGGAAAACCTACGGGATTGGCCAATAACTGCCATTTGCTCCCTAGGGGCTACAAGACTTCAATTAGAACTTCTACCGGAGCGACTCCGTATATTGTTACGGGATGGAGGCCGTTCTAACTATCGAGATTGAGGTTGCCGTCATTGCGAGTATTGGCTTTGAGTGTCAAATAGCGAAGCAGATTGGCAACCAGAGCAGGTTTGAGGAACTCAATTGCTTCTTTGATTGAAGAGAAGACTGAAAGTACTGTAGCCATGTCCCAAGGTTATCAGCGCAGAATTGCCTTGGGCTTTCACACAAGAAAGTAAAGGCCAGGATCTAAAGGAAGGGGGAAGAAAATTTTTGGTGGTGCTCAAGGACAACCGAGCTCCCATCCTGACCGCAAGGGGCAAGTTCAGACCCCAATTGGATACCGTTGTCCCTAACCATCGTCAAGTCTATCTGGTCAGATGGAGCTGTGGTTCTGATGGATGCTAGATGGCCTAGAGTTCTCCCAAACCAATCAACAGCGGACTGTTGAATAAATATTACCCCTGAGAGGCTCGCTTAGGCCGAAAACCCGAAAGAGCGACCCTAGGGCAAAATTTAGAGCATATAAAAAATTGAATAAATATAAAAACTGACTCGCAAGGTTAAAAACCCGCAAAAGGCGGCTGGCAAAAGTTAGAGCGCAAAAGGAGAGTGAAAATACCCCGAAGTGAACCCCAGGCCTGAAACTACGTAAGGCTTGAATTCCCATCTTTGGATACGTAGGGCAACTTCATCCTGGAGTTCAGCCGTAATCTTTTCCCGATCAAACTCTGTCCTTTTGATCGCTCGCCGTCATCTTTGTCTATCGAAGCATTCAGAAACTTTTGATTAAGGTCCCAGTACAGTGTTTTGCAGTACTAGAGACAACTTTCCCATTGCTTGCAGTGCTGCGGTACTATTCAGACCTAGGGGGCATGACTTTCCGTTGCAGGAATCGGGGTTTGTACCATCTCAGTGAACCAGATGCTCAGGTGAGTCCAAGTTCTGAATCAATATCGGAAATGATTCTGAATAAGTTTTAAAATGTTGACTTTGTTCAAATTAATCTTTTACAACTAAGACCATTTTGGACCAAAAGCGAAAAATTTTTAGTGGCCCAATCTTCAATTTCATTGTTTCAAATAGATTCTTCCCTGCTCTTGGCATACAATCGAAGCTTGCTTTTTATTACATTCATAAAGAAAACTAATACTAAATAAGCCAATAAATCCGAGGCATAGTCAGGTCAGGTGCTCCTGCGCCCCCTCCCCAGACTGGTCGAAGCCTCTGATGGCCAAGCGGGCCCATTCCTATAGCCTCTTCATCATTGAGCCAATCCAAGCACTCATACCAGACCCAAAGTGCAAACCTGAAAGTAGGAGCGGCGGGCCAGGATTCTCTCGTCCTCCCACGGTGGCCTGCCGAGCCAAGCTGTGCCCTCGGTTGGGAATGGCAGGGCAGGATGACTCTTCCCTCTGTGGGCAGGTCTGTCCAGTGGCCAAATTTGGCGCCCGATGCTGGAATGGGGAAGTAGAATACAGCAATGAGTGAAGACCAATCAATTGAATCCAGTCCAGTCCTGCCGGACAATGTTGTAACTCATGCCGCAAGCAGCTGCAGCTAAGGGCACCGCCAAGCAATACGTTGCGGACAAGGCGGCACAATCCAAGCACACCACCATCCCCCTATCAAGGGCATTAAGGCTAGACGGTGCCGAAAGAAGTAGCCGCGAGTCTGAATACTGCTTGGCCAAGAGTCCACAACCTGCAGTTTGTCCATCAACCAACCTGGGAAAGGGATGAAAATGAAGAGAAATAAAATAGAGAGATGTACGATGAAGAGAAAAAGTGAGATAGGGTTTTTGTGAGAAAAAACCAGATGCTTGAATGGCCGAGTGATGTGAGCGATACATATGTGAGATTGGTGGAAACAATACCTGTAGTAGTAGTGGACTCCACTCTGCTAATCTGGTCGTCCTCAACGACGATAAAAAGGCGTCTGAAGCCCATCAATGTCTCAGCTAAGTCATGGCAATACACTCTATGCCCTCCTTTTAACCTGGGCAACCTCAGTTAGCGGACACTAGACCTCCGGAGCTTGAGACAAATAGAAAATAGAGGTAGCATGGCACAAACAAGGCGTGTCGCCGGAAGCCTTGCCAATATGAGTTGTTGGCCGATCACCGGCATCAAGAAAACCATCGTCAAACTCGGAATAATTCCAACATCTCCGTCACCAGAATCAGAAACAGAAGCGTCAGCATAGTGAGTCCACACATTTGCCCTATAGGATTGGGCATGGCCAAAATTAAGTTGGGGATAGGAGCTCTCGTCGCGCTCGATACTCCATTAAGGCTCGGAAATCTTCAAAGGTATTAAGCCTTGGGCAAACCCTCAGTTAGCCGGACACTAACCCCTCCGGAGCCTGAGACAAATAGATAAATGAGATAGCCATGCACAACAGAGGGGCGTGTCGCCGGCCTTGCCAATGATGGTTTTGGCGATCACCGGCATCAGAAAGACACCATCGATCAACCTCGGAATATCCAACATCCCGTCACAAATCAGAAAACCGAGCGTTCACGCATAGTGAGTCGCACACATTGCCCTAAGGATTGGGCATGGCCAAAATAAGTTGGGATAAGGAGCTCCTCGTCGCGGCTCGAACTCCATTAATGGTCGAAAATTTCTTTCCAAACAAGGTTAGGACATATGCTCTGGCCCCAGTCGAGCTAAAGACATGCTTCACCGAATTCCCAAAAACCTCGCCGCGGCACTGGAGAAACGGAAAGGTGCTAACGGGGTACACCCCACGAGGAATAGTGCATTATGTCGAAATCCACGAAATTCACTTTCGAGCCTATCCCAAGCTAAGCCAATCCAAAGCTGTGAGATTTTGAGCAAGGAAACTCTTCTATTAGAGCAAAAATCCAGTGTGGAATTGAAGAAAACTCGAAGCTAGGTCTTTGTGGAGAATAAGGTAGTGGATGGACAGGTGTCAACAGTTCTGGTGGTTCCTTTATTCCATGGCCAGTGCGGCCAATATTGTGCCGGGCGGCCATCACTTTTTTTGCCCGACCGAAACAATTTCGGCCGATGGCCATTTCTTATGGCCGATGGCCTGCTACCCTGGCCGATGGTTTCCTCTTTGTTTTCCTGGAGCTTATGCTAGGTATTGGGGAACTCCACCACTCCAATCCCCCGGGTGCTCGAATTCTTGCAGAGTCCACCCCTGTCTGCTTAATCGGAGTTATTGTACATTGCCTATCGAAGTTGTCATTTCCACTCTCTTTAAGTCTTTGATTTGTTTTACGAGTTTGTACTCACACCTTGATTGGTTATATATCAGCCTTTGTTTTTGCTTATGCGAGTGTAAGTCGGTTCACAGTAACCTGATTAATTACGATTGCCAAGTACTCAATGTTCAAAACAAGTTCAATTTCGTTCACATTGTGGTTGATATACCTTGCGATGCGATGCATAGAAAATTACAAAGCAAACATCTTTGGAACAAATGGTCCGTTTCATTCCCCATCAACATTGTTTTTGGCAAAATATGTAATTTTGAGAAAGAAATAAAACCTGCCCGAGCGTGCAATGTGCTTAAACCTACCAATAAAGAAGGAAAGTAAAGCATAGAATGCAGGGTAGCAAAGTGTCGAAATTGATACCAGTAAACTCCGCCTTGCGGTCAACACAACACCTTCCGCACCTTTGTTTCGGACGTCAACTACATGGTTTGGCACCTCAGTTCACTCGAGACAATGCGGGAGAAGCACACTTTTGAAACGTTGAACCTTCGAAGTTGAACCTCAGGCCACAACTTCTAATCGAGCAATGCCTCGGTACGTACGAGAACGTCCCTTCTCGTATCCTTTTCAATGTCTTGTGGAATTCCAATAAAGCGTTTCAATTATGCTGTGTTACAGTCTTTACATTCTAAACTCCGTGAATAGCATGTTTTAGATTACAGTGTATATTCAACTCCTTTTCTACCACTAACTTGCGTAGACCGCATGTTTGTAATCACAATTTCATTACTTGCGTAGTACCGCAGTTTTACTTGCGTAGACCGCATGTTTTGGTAACAATTTCATTACTTGTTCGTAGACCGCATGTTTTGCCTTGCGTGACCGCAATGTTTTGCTTGCATTTTTTAATCAATTTCATTACCTTGCGTAGACCCTGCATGTTTTGTAATCCAAATTTATTACTTGCGTAGACCGCATATTTGGCTTGCGTAAGACGACCGCGCATGTTCTAAATTCACTTTCATCACTTGCGTAACCGCATGTTTTGCTTTGCGTTAGAACCGCATGTTTATAATTAATTACGCTACTTGCGCAGACTGCGCAATGTTTGTAATCCAATTTCATTACTTGCGTAGACCGCATTTTGTAATCAATTTCATTACTGCGTAGACGCATGTTTTGCTTGCATAGAACCCGCATGTTTTGCTTGCGTAACGCAATTGTTCTGCTTGCGTGACCGATTCTTATGTTCAAATTCATTACTTGTGTAGACCGCATGTTAACTACTTGCGTAGACGCACGTTTGAAACCAATTCAATTGCTTGCGTAGCCGCATGCTTATGATCAGTTTCGTTGCCTGCGTAGACCGTGTGCTCCACTTACATGTTCTGTGCCTTCACAGCATTGTTATGATTACCCACTTCTTTCGTTGTCCATGCATTTCATAGTACATTAATATGCATGTTGCGCTATCACATTGTACCTATTAAGTTTTGTTTTCTTGGCAGGCACGATATTGTATGTACGGTTCAATTTTAAGTTGGTGCACCCGACGAACCGGACAGGTATGGTAACTTCTGAGTGAGACATATCAGATCGTAATAATTCCTCTTACATCTCTGGCAGTATAGTGTAGTTTCGGTGTATGTTAGCAATGAAAACTGTCGCATGGTTAATGCTTCGTTACAAGCTTCTTGCTGATCATAAGTTATGTTCAGCTCTTGTGCATTGTCTTTGCAATTTTGCCCTGCCTTCGGGCACACTATCCTGCTTGTCTTGCAATGTCTGTCTAAGTCCTTCGGCCTTGTCAAAACTGGTCGTCTCCTGGGCTTTGACATTCACGTCACGTCATTTTGTTATGACTTTTGAGTTTGTCAAAGAGGGGCAACTGTAGAACCCCCATTTTTGACCGTCCTCAAGACTTGGACGTCACCATTAGAACACTCGGTGATCATCCGTGCTTTCTGTTCGTCTCGAGTTCCCGGAGGTCCTCGGCTGCGCGCCTCGTCTCAGGATCTCTCGACTCGACTTTTCAGTGTCTGGTTTTGCACCAAACACTGTGTGTTTTGCCTTGAGAGGCAGGGAATGGCTTGTTGGCCATTCCCACACCCACCCCGGCTGTCCCCTCAATCACCGGCCGTTTTATTGGTGCCACCGGCAGTGGTTTCTTAAAACCAATGGCCGGTCGGCACTATATTTTGCCGACCGGCACTTTGTTTTGGCCGGTGACCTTTTTTTGCTGGCCGCTGTGACCCTTTTGCACCATTCAGACTTGGTGCATGCCAGTTGTGCCAGCTGGAATGCACCAACACTCCTCCCCGTGCATGAAATGACTGTTTTGCCCCTTTTGCCTCCTTTTGGTCAAAGCTTCTTGAGGAAGCTTGACCCTTTGTCAAAGCTTCCTCAAGAAAGCTTCCTCAAGAAGCTTGGCCAGCTGTCTTAGCTTCCTCAAGAAGCCTTGACTCCTTGCCCCCTTTGCCCCCTTTTACTTAGCTTCTTTGAGAAGCTTGAGACCATTTCTTTTGCCTATATAAGCACCTCTCTTCTTCCATTGTAGGGGGTTGGAGTTTTGAACATAAAAACCAGAGCTTCTATACATATACATCTGATATACACACTCTCTCTCTATATATTTCCTCTCTCTCCTCCTTGTGTGTGTTTTCTTGGCCTAAAAGTGCATTTTGACCTACTTTTGCACTAATACACACACCATTACACCTTGCTCCGAGATTGAGAGGCATTGAGGGTTGTTTTTTTGAGATTTTGGACTGATTTTGCTCAGTAGAGTGTGGCTGGACCACTGTTCTTGAAGTGTTCTTCAAGGGTAAGACTTTCACTTTAGTTTCCCCAATCTTGCATTGGCTTTTGACCTATCTTGAATATTGATTTGAGCTTTGTGTATAACTAAAAAAAGTCTTATATTTTCATGCTTAAGAACTTTCATTCAGGGTGTTTTGGCATTCTCTTTTGGCCTCTTTTTGGTGTCTTTTTCTTTAAGCCTTATTTGCTTTGTTGTATTAGCCTTCTCACCACATTGGATTTCAGTGGTGAAGAAGATGGTTTGAAGTCTTGTATAGGGGAGGGACACCCCTCTCCCTTTGTGTCTCATTTGTGCATATTTTGGGCTCATAAGGGTAGCATATATGCTTGGTTGTTTTTGGCTCCATATCAGATGTTTTTGGTGCCATTTAGGTCACATGTTATCTCCGTTTTTGGTTGGATTGGTGGCCCTTTGCATGCTTAACATACTTGCTTTGTATTCCCTTGTTTGTGCTAGAAACGCATCATGACTTTTGACTACCATGCTCTCATATTTTGGCTTCACTTTGTGAAGTTCTTGACCATATTTTGCCATGCATGAGGTCTGTTGGCCACTGATTTGGTCTTGTTTAGCATGCTTGATATAGTTGCTTTGCATTTTGGTTCATGAGCCTTGACTGTATGGATCATTAACATGCCTAGCTTGGCCTATTATCATCATTTGGCATTAGTTGAGATCATATTCCAGTCCATATAATGTGGTCTTACATTGTCCTTTGTGTCTCTTTCAATGCCTTGAAGTGTTGTGTTTTCATGCCTTGACATGTGCATTGTATATGCCTATGTGTTTGGGTCATTTTAGGGCTGCCATACCAGCGGTTTTGGAGCTATTTTGCATGCTCAAATTCTGTTTTGGGTGGTATAGTTCATGCCATGTTTGTTTGGGTTAGTGGTGGTAGAATGCCCTTTGTTATGCCTTAGCTTTGGCCCCCTTTTGGCTTGCATGTTTGTAGTGCATTTTGTCCATCACTTGAGGTACTTTTAGCCATTGTTTTTGGGGTGTTTAAGGCCTCCCATTTCAGTCTAAGTCCCTTCTCGGACATGGTTGTATGCGTGACTTGTTGCCTCTAATCGCATGCTTGCATTGTAGCATTGCATGTTAGGAACATTGCATGCTTGCCATGATATGTTGCATTACATTTGGCATGCTTTGCATTTTAGTGATATGTTGCATTTTCGAGCCATGTTTGCATAACATGCATTGCATTGCTTGGTTTGGGGTGTCAAACCAAGTGTGAGGAGGGAGAAGTGTTCATACTAAAAGTGATGTAACGCGTCTCAACTCTCGGTCACCGAGGCCCCTGACTTTGGCATGATAGTGTTTTGGTATTCATTTATATGTTGCATGCTTTTCATTGAATTGCAACCTTGGCTCCTTAGGCCATCATGCATCAAAATGCATGATTGATGGCCCGAGGGTCGAGGGCCATGCTCCTTGAGTCCCTTGCATGATAGGGAGTGTGCCCGCGCATACATTTGCTTGAAATTCCATGCCATACACTGTCTGTCCTTGTTGCTGTCAAAAACCAGTTTCTGCCGAGAGTTTCTGCCGACCGGCACTGTAGAGTGCCGACCGGCCATGGATTGGTGGCCGATAATGTGAAACCCCAGCCGATGGATAAGTTCCATGGCCGGTGGGTATTCCCTTCAGCCGATGGTGTCCTACAGGGTTCAGGGAACCTGTCCCAGGATTTTGGCAGTTTTCAGAGAAGCAGGGTAGTGTAAACAGAGGCAGCAGTGGTATGGTACGGGCTTTCGGGGCAAGATAAATCGAGCATGCTCATTCATGTATCCCGAGGCGGGGGCTACGGCCATCTTCTCTTTGCATTTAATTTGTTAATTAGATTAGAAATTTTGTAATATTTAATTTAGTATTATTATATTCGGACTGTAATATTTATTTGGACCCTCCGAGCGAGGGCAATTGTGTAATAAGTGTGCGTGAGTGTGTGTATGTCTTCTAACCCCACGTCCTTCTTCCCTTTTATTTACCCGCTTATGATGGTAGACTAGGACATATTTAAATTAGCATACCTTATGCTATGCATGCGTGCATCCACATATTTGTCTTACATGCATCGGGCTGGGCGCATCACTCTAACTGCGTTTGTATTTTAATTTCAAATTGAATACGTGTTAGTTGTAGCATTTCACTTGTCATTGTAGATTAGCCGAGCCTATCTTAGTTGCATTTTGCATGTGTTGCATTAGCCATCTTAACATGAACTAGGATCATGCATATGATTACTAACTAGTTTCTGTTTTGGCTTGGAGTACTCTGTAAGTTCTTTTGCTTTAGCATCCTTGCATGCGTGTAAGTGTTTCCATGATAGCATGATTACCATGAGGCTAGCTGCTTATGTGATATAACTGTTTGAATGCCTGTGGGTGAAGGTTGGATTGTCTGAGTTGGAATAGCTCATTGAAATCCGTGTTTCAGCCTACTTGCGAGTAGCAAATTCCAAAACATTTTTCAAAACAAACGGATATGCAATGCTTATTTCCAAATTAGGCAATCTAGTCTATACTTTTGTGCTGTGCGCATAACATAGTAATTCTAGGCTAATAATCGGGATAAGAACACATAACGTTTTCAAAAACGGATATCACGGTTAGTAGAGGCCGATCTTCGGATCGGGCGAAAGGGGGTGCTCATAGCTGACCTTCCCAATCGTACCCTAGCTCCTTCCCCGACGCG
>NW_021024559.1:441554-456474 GCF_004153795.1 Camellia sinensis
CAGGGCCTTCTTGACCAGGAGAAGGAGCAGCCCAGGAGGGCGTTTTCCCGCCTGAGTCGAGGCAACTTTGGTGGATGACGGACACGTGGCCTTTGGCACCGAGTCAGGGTTTCCTAAATTCTCCCTTAAAAAATATTTAGGTGGCGACTCTGTATCTGGCAAAGCAGTCCATGTTTGGCACTTCTTTTCTAAAAATCTGTTTTCTCAAAACGATTTGCCGGATTTGGACTCTTTAGTTCAGATTAAGAACCGTGACCCAAAATGGAGTCCGAATTGTAGCACGAGGGCCTCACGCGGGCGCGTCTACACTCGGCCTCGCTTCGGCGAGCCATTTCCTTTCTCTTGTTTTATCTCCTTAGCCCCCGACGTGTCTTCTTCGGCTCTGGCATACTTTTCGATTCTTGCTATGAGCTCTTCCATACTTTTTGGCAATGTCTTTGCCAAAGACTTTCGTAGTGGACAGTTGTCTTTTAGGCCGTTCTTCAAAGATACGACCGCCACCTCTTGATTACATTCAGGCATTCGATTGAACACCTCATAGTATCTTTTTGCATAGGCCCTAAGGCCTTCATCCTTACTGATCTTCAGAGCCATCAATGCGTCCACCCTTAATGGTTGTAGCTTGTTTGTCACGAACCTGGCCACAAACATCCCGGCCAGGCCTTCCCAAGTCTTCACGTTTCCCTTCGGTAGTTTGTGGAACCAATCTGATGCAATCTCCCCGAAGGATGAGGGGAGCACTTTGCAGAGCAGCAGCTCGTTCCCACTATACAATGCCATTGAGTTCAAATATAGTCCAACGTGGAAGTTAGGGTCTGACTTACCATCGTATATTTGAAACCTCGGCATACTAAATCTCTTTGGCGCCTCAAACCTGTCTAATTCCATCGAGAATGGTGTCCTCGGCTTATCTGGGGAGGTTACCTCGTCGTAGGCATTCTGTTGCTTCCTCTTGAGGTAATCTCTTAAGTCTTCTTTGCTCCGTCCAAGAGCTCTGCTATCTCCTGCTTTCAGTCTTTTTGGTGCGCTACTTTCAACTTCATGGTGAGTCCTTTTTGACCCCTCTCCATGAGTTGTGTCGAAGCACAGTGCCTGTCCCTGAACATACCGATGTCCTTTGGGGTCTGCCTCCTTTGTGCGGTGCGTCATTCGTGATCCTTCTCTTCTTGATTCTCTTCGTCCGACTTCCCTAGAAGGTCGGTGAGAGTATCTTTCGCTCCCATTGTGCTGAGGGGCTACAGGGATTGTTTTCTACCCTCCCTTCTGGGCATTGGCAGCTGGGATCGGCGTGTCCTGCAGTGGGAACGGTGGCTACATGACGTTATTTTGCATCATGAAATTGACGACCGACTGTAGGTCTGCCAATTTGTTTGCCATCTCTTTTACCTCTTCGTCCCTCCGTAGACACCTATCCTTCCAAACCTGGAGGTCATTCTCGCTATAGTACCTGCTTTGATCAGGTTTCTTTGGTACGTCGCCAGTCTGGCCGACGTCTTTTACTCCGTGAGCTTGCTCATAAGTTTCTGCGTTGGACCTGTCTCCTTCGCCATCAAGGTCAATAGGTCTCCCACTCCCAGTAGGAGTGTCGTCCCCAGTCTTTTCCTTCTGTCCGTTACTGGCCATCTATTCTACTTTTTTTCCCACAGACGGCGCCAAATTGTGTGGGTGATTTTCCGATCACATTGCCCAACTCAGTATTCAGCTGGAGAACACTGGCAGAATAGATGACACCTGGCTAACCTGTAACAGAAAGAGAAGATTCCGGCGGTGGTTCGTCCACCCGGGGGCACTCCGATGATCAAGTCAGTATATCTCTCAAAGATAATCAAAAGTGCTTAACTCACTAGACAGAATATAAATTGCGTACCTTCGATCCATGGGGATGTCTCTCTTTTATAGTTACCTCTATCCTAATCCCAATAGAAGCCTGACGTCTATGGATTCCTCTTCAGTACTTACTTTGGACTCCTCAAGAGATAAAGATAAACTCTCTAAGAGCTTTATCCTTATCTGGGCTAAGCCTCTTCTTTATTCTAAGACTTATGTCCCTTATCTCTTATCCGCTTATCTTGGATTCCGATATCTTCGGAGATAACCTCGGCCTAACCGAAATGACCTCGGCATAACGACCATGACACCTCGGCCACGTGTTGTTACTCAAAAATATATCTCCACAGAAACATTAATGTTTTAGCAATTATTACAAATTTGATAGATAATTATCTTGGTGGTGTTTGTCTGAATGGTGATTGGTTTAGACAATGAAATTTATATAATTTTTGTTGTAGAGTCGTGCTGGGTAGCTCGAAATGAGCTACCCCGAATCCTCCTAATTTTTTTTTTTCCAGAAGCAGAGAAGGAGGAGAGGAAGAGGAAGGAGGGGACTGGAGGGGGCCTTTCAGAAGCAGAGAAGGAGAAGAGGAGGAGGAAGGGGGGGGAGGAGGAAAGAGGAGGAGGAAGAGGAGGAAGGAGGGGACTGCGACGGCGGGGCTGGGCTGCGACGACGACCGGCGGCTGGGCGACGATCGGCGACTGGGCATCGGCGATCGATGATCGTCTTCTCTCTTTCTCTCTTCCCCTCCCCTCTGCTTCTCTCCCTTTCCCTCCCCTGTTTCAGAGTCGAAAATGGAGAAAGAAAAAAAAAATCCCCAAAACGACGTCGTTTTGGGGATTAGGGGGGCCAAATTCGAGCTCTCAAACATTATTCTTTTGTTGTATCTGTAAAATAACATGAACAGACTTAAAAAACTCTCTCCCGTAAATATTTTTTAAAATGAATTAAACCTTTCATTTGTCAATTCTAGATTAGTGTCGAAGCCATTGAGTTTTATTTGATGATCAAACTTATTTATCTTCCAAACATATTTGTGTAAATATCATGTATAAAAAATAGAGTTAATTATTTAAAAATCCTATTTACAAATGTTAAGATAACCTAGGTGCTATTTAAATTTTTTTGAACCAATATAAGTCCTATTTAGTAAAACTAAAAATATTATCATTTTTTTTTAATTTTTAAAACTAAGAATATTATCAATTTTACATAATAATATTCCAAATAATTGTTTCATTAACCGAGAAAAAAAAATAGAGCAGGAGATTAAATGTTTTTACCTTCTACTTATTCTTTTGATTCCACTATCTAATAAAACCGAGAATATTATCAATTTTTTTCAGTTTTAAAACTAAGAACATTATCAAATTTTTCATTTTTTTTTCCAGTTTTGCACATCAATGTTCCACAATCATACTTCTTTTATAAACACAAAATTTTTAATTTTGCACAAAAAAAAAATTCAATTTTTTCATTTTTTTTTTGTGCATAATTTTTTTAAAAGTTTTTTCAATTTAAAAGTTGATATTTTAAAGTTTTAAAAATCAAAATAAATGTTAAATAATCATTTTCCTTTATAAATAATCATAAATGATTAATAATTATTATTTGAAGGGTAATTCCGACTATTAAAAATTTAATGGGATTTGAAGGTCCAAAAGATCTTAGTTAGGACTTAATGAAATATATGTTCATAAATTAAAACTTGTGTGTAAATACTACTAAAAAATAATAATAATACATTAGTTCAATGATCTTAATTATCTAAGTTTTTATAACAAAATAAACGATAAGTTTGATTTTAAGATTATACGACTGGAAAAATATGAAAAATTGACATGATTGAAACCACCACACAATTACATATTGACACTTAAGTCTTATTTGTCATAATCTAAAAAAATCAAAAAGTCACTATCTTATTTAAGTCACATCATTTTATTTAAATCATATCACCTCTCTATCACATCACTTAAAACCTAATTCATACTCAACCCATATTTCATAAAAAGTCAAAAAGTGCATTTATTTAGGGGTTGTTTGGAGTGTCCTAAATAAGTGCATTTTTTGTCTTTTTAAACTAAAAAGTTGAGAAAAAATATGGCGGTTTGGGTTAACTTTTTGATTTTTTATGAAAAAATGTATATTAAAAAATTGTATAAATTAATGTGTAGGAGAAGATAGTGGATTAGGCCGTACATGTTGGGCAGGGTGGTGGGTTGGTTATGAGATGGCAAATGATTGCCTCCTTTCGGGCTTAAATTGAATGGTATTGTTCGGTCGTGGGGGCCCATTATAGATCCTGTTTTGCTAATTGGAACCGTTCAATATGTAGAACTCGTCGAGTATTATATGCTTGAAAAAAATCACGTTAATTGAATATCAATAGCTATCTGATCGTGTTAGTTTTTTTTGTCAACTGTTAACTATAACACCATCCATTTTTTATACAAAACTGATTTGAACATGTAATTAGCAATATCCGATTAACGTAATTTTTTACAAACATATAGTTCTGGACGAGTTCTACACATTGACGGTTAGGATTATCAAAACGGGATCCGTGGTGGCCCCTGCGAATCCAACATTACCGTCCAACTTAGTGATTTTATATACGTAATTTTTTTCCCCTTGTCCACAGTACTAAAGGGGTCAATTCAACCCCGAAAAATGTGTAAAGTTGGTTTGATTAAAATATTATATATATTAATTTTTTAATAAATCAATTTGAAAACAAGAGTTACTCATAAGTCCCATATATAACTCTTGTTTAAATATAACTCTTGTTTAATCTTGAAATATAACTCTTGTTTTTTTCCCTTGTTTAATCTTGTTTAATCTTGACTCACATATAACTCTTTTTTAGTAAAAACAATGCGATGCATTCTAGATAAATGAAGTGCCAATCATACAACTGTTGGCATCTCTGCATGCAAATAATGACCAAATATTCGCCAAATAACTTCAAGAGGTCCAATATACTTTGCATCGAGATATTGTTGAATCTCATTTATAATTCCTAACACCATCGTTGTACGATCATAACCCTTATAAATGTACTTATGTATATACTTGACACATCTCATTGCGACACAAACTTCCACATTTATATGACAGTTGAAAAGTTTAGAAAGATATGCATTATATGGAACGACATCCATATTGTCAACTTCTTGCCCCCTCACAGTATGTACTTGACCATTATTGCGACGACGATAGATAAGATATCCATCTTAATCCATAGTTGTTGTTTTTGTGAAAGCTCGAGAGCATCTCTTAGTACATCTACTACTTTCCATACATGGTGCTTGCGGATTTTGAGCACCACATGGTCCATGTACCATATAACATTTGATAGTTTTAAAAAGCATAGGATCATCTTTTGGGTCTGGAAATTTTGCACAAACCAATTTGTCTACTTGAGCACATGTCCAAATTTTGTCTAGACCTTTAAGAAATAAAAGTGCATGCATATGATGGAAGCCTCGTTTTTTAAATTCAATTGCAAAAACATGTGTAACAACATGTGTAACTTTATTTCCAAACACTTTATTTGTTTCTATCTCCTTCATCAAACATTTTCTCTTCAACTCAAAAACACAAGCAATTAAATCATGATGATCAATAGGTTTTTGATGTGATAATAATGCTGAAGTAATTTCTGGCCAATTAGGATTCGCAGTCATGGTAAGAAAAATATCTGGATGTTGGTTGTATCGCATGATAGTCATTGAATCTTTAGAGATTTCAAACATATGTCTAGGACTACCAGTAAATGAAGCTGACAAAACAAACCTTTGACCAATTTTTCCAGGTTGCACATAATCTGGATCCATATCTGACAACTCTTGGTAAAGCTCAGTCCGAAGTTTCCTTTGATTAGCTTGTAGTATGTCAATCAATTTTGCTCAATTACAGCCCAAGCATCTACCAAAAACTCTTGAAATAGTTTCCTATCTCTCAAAATTGTTGAATACTCTGTGGGTCGTTCCAATAAACGATAACTATAAAAATTCATTTGAGTAAGTCGACAGTTGAAGGTTGATCATACTGAACGTTCCACAATTTCAACTCAGGTTCCCATCCAAACTCACCATATGGAAATAATAGAACATAATGTAATGGCAAGTATGCTGGGTGACATTTATTAATTTGCATCAACTTATTATTTCCTCGGAAATGTAAGATAATATCCCTCATTTTCATTTACCTCTGTTCTATCACCTAGTATTACAATTGCATTCTCATCTGTAGTTGGTAGGTTATACCGACGTCGATCAGTTGTTGAATTGTAATGAAGATGAGCAGATAGAATGTGTCATGTTGAGTCTAATTGATGTAAAATGGCATGAGCCTGGCGAAATTTATCTACAAATGCATTGACTTGCAACAAACTATCCTAAATAGTTTTGAGAACATCCCTTCTCAAGTTAGGATTTCTACGATTACGAATTTCTAAAGTTGAATAAGGGTCATAAATATACAGTTGAGCATAACTCGCATCCTGCCTTGGTTGTGGTTGTAATGATCTTGTTTGATGTCGTAATTCCCCATGAATTGTGAATGATGTAGGTCCCCTTCCACTGAGTACTCTAGGATCCAATGTAGCACCAAGACTCGTAAAAGCATTGGCTACATTATACACTCGAGTATAACTTCGAAAGGATTTTGATTGATCATTATTCCCATCATACAACGCCTGAATTGGTGGAGTAAGTAAAGGTAGCTTAATCTTTCCTTCCAAACAGCAAGTTCCGAATAAGGGACGCTTGATAGATGTTTTTCAATTTTTCATCCATCCAATGTAAGGCTGAACAATAAGGACATAATACATCCATCTTGCCAAGATAATGGCGGCAAGAATCTTTGTGTGCATGGGCGTCAATTGATGTACTTATAGGCATATCTTCTAATTTATCATCAGTACATAGATCTTCTTGAAGAAATCGATTTATAGGAGTAGACCTACGAATATTTGTGTATAAATAAAATTCTGTAAAACAAAACGATATGAGTAAAAGTATGTATTTCAGGATTAGACACAGTAGTTTACCGATTCCTTTGTGGAGCTAAAAATGTGCTTGACATAGAAAACAAACATATAGAATGATGGATAACCATTGTTTATTTTTGTGCCAAATGAGAATCTTCAATTATTATTTCCCACTCCAGGCAAATGCGATCGACGAATTGGTGTTAAAGAAGGTTGTCTTAGTTGAACACATTCTTCTAATCTCTCTTGTTGAAATTCAAAGTATGACTTTTCATTTTTTTTATGCTCTCGCCATGCACATTGGGCCAACGCAGCTTTTGATACTACATTATAATTTTGTGCCTAAAATGAAAATATTTTATCATTGATGCAAAATATGTGAATATTTTGTACTTAAAATGAAACTATCTTCTTATTTATTTCCTTTCTCTTAATTTTGTTTTCTATTTTATTTGTTTTTTACCTTTAATAGTATTATCTTTATTTCTTTCTTTCTTCATGCATTTTGTTTTTTATTAAAAAAATAAATAAGAATTAAAAACCTATCTTATTTAGTTTCTACTTTCTTTATATATTCCTTTGTTTCTTTTTTTTCTATTCTCTTCATATAAGTAGCAACTTATGGATGATACATCATATTGCACATGTATCCATGCAAAACAAAAATAAATAAATTTGGAACACACATACAAATAATAGTAAGTTACAGAAAAACATATTACAATCGTTCTACAAAAACAACATAAAACAACAAATTCATTTTATACACACATACCTTTTAACTATTCAAAATTTTGATCAGTTTTGCATCATATTTTTTAAAAAGAATATATACCACTTGACATGCATTTGTCATTCTTTTGTCAGAAGGAGCCATCTTTTATTTTCCTTTAGACATTGGGTTAACCTTTTCTTTTTTTTTTGCCTAACAAATATAAATAAAATATTCAAAAGATTAAAAAAATCTTATATAATCTTATATAAATAAAATACATACAATATTTGACTTGATTTTGTACTTACCACACGAGCATAGATAACAGTAAGGTCGTTCTCATCACGGATGACCACACCAACATTTCTAGATGGGGTTGTAGAAGTAGGCCTACAAAAATAGATTGTGAACAAATTAAAATCTATATAATAAAGTGGTAATAGTAAGAGTATATATTTCAATAATTAAACACAGTTGTTTACCAATTTGGTGTTAAAGAAGGTTGTCTTGGGTTAATACATTCCTTTGATCTTTCTCATTCTCGTTCTAGGCATTGTCCCAATTGGTATGTAGAACATGACTTTTGATTTTTTTTCACATTCTCGCCGTGCACGTTGGGCCAATGCAGCTTTTGATAACACATTATCATTGTGTGCCTAAAATGAGAATATTATATAAGTAGGTGCATAAAATGTGAAGATTATAGCATTTCTTGCTTCCCTTTCATCATGTATTTTTTCTTTATTTTAACTAACTTTTCCTCTTCACTCGGTTGAGTTGTTAATCATATAAGAACCAATGCACGTATTGATGAAATTTAAAAATGGAGGAAAAAATAATTAGAAAATACATTAAGCACACAAAATTGTAAACTCACTATGCACTTATTGGTTTAAAGACACCACACATCTTTTTACAAAATGTACATTGAAAAAGTAAATATTAGATTATTGGGCACATAAAGTGTGAATATTAGCGTGTAATATTTTCTACTTTCCTTTTCACTCTTCTTGTTCTTTCCGTAATAATAAATTTTATTTTTGTCTTTTTTTTCTTTTCTTAAGAACTTTTTATAAGAAAAATAAATTTAAAAAAGTTATATTATTGTACGGGAAAGAAATAAACCTTCTCGTATAATCCTGTTGATCAAGTCCGCGTTCCTCCAAACGTCGTCGCTTTACTCCCTGAAAACACAAACGTGAGCTAGCCGGCGGGTGTGTGCCGGAAACCCCTCCGATGCCTAAATCAGCAAAATAGACAAGTAGACAAAAAGCTCTGTGTATCAAAGTTGTGTGTTACCTTTCCATAGGTGATGTTTGTGAGCTTTTATAGGTTTCGTGTGGCACAATCCAAGTAGGACTCTTACTCCTCCATGTAGAGTCCTCCTAGGATTCATACTCCTGAAAGATAATGCTTATCCTTCAACACCCCCCTCACTGCTTAAATCAAGTGAGATGGTTTTACCATGGTCGGACTCCAATGTAGCCGAGGTAAGCATGGCTATGCTAAGCCGCAAACTAGACCGAGATAACATTAGCTTGGCTCTTCCATTCACTGCTCTTACCTTGGTTCTTCTTAATGCTAACCACGGTATGTCTAGACCGGAATAACCAATACTCCGGTCCAAACCAGGATAACTTTTGTGAGTGACGACCAAACTTATCATAAGCTCTTTTGGGATCGGAGTAACTTCAGGTCTCTCGCGGACAGGAGTAACTTCACACCTCTCTTGGGCCGGAGTAACTTTACACCTCTCTTGGCCGGAGTAACTTCATAGCCTTTTTACTCAGCGCTTCGCAATGTGGCCCATAACAGCCAATTACCCAGCTCGGCCCAATTTATAAGTATAAATTACCCTCTCAATTATGTAGTTTCCTTTTCATCACATATTTGTTCATTCTTCTTTTTTTCCTTTTTTTTTTCTTCTCTTATATTTTTATATTAATGTTCATACAAATACATTAGCATGTTGTACAAATGCTTACTTTAAGATGCTTCAGAAAAACATTTCATATTGAATAAAATGAATTGAATAAATATTTAAAAAAGAAACTTTTAAAAAATATACATGAAAAAGAGTATATGACACTATTCAATTTATATAAAAAAAATCTATATAATATTTGAAAAAGAAACTTTTAAAAATTGTTGAAGAAACCATACCACAGGATGTGCATTTTCCTTTTTTTTGTCAGAAGGGATAGCCTTTTTTGTTTTCTTTGATATTGCTTTGTCTTTCTCCTTTGCCTTTGCCTATAAAAAATAAGTAGAATAGATTTATAAATTATTTTTAAAATGATAAGAAAATGTATGTCCAATGTTCAAGTGACTTTTAGGCTTATCTCACAAATGTAAATAGTATTAAGATCATGCTCATCGTGGATAACGACATTAGCATTTTTTTCTTAAAGAAATCGAACCTAGACATACAAAAACTTTAGAATGATAAACAAAACTTTATACACATAAATAAGAAAATTAGTAAACAGAGATGATATTATGGTTCGGTGTAAGTCTCCATCCACCTATAAAGTATGAGGAAAAAAAGCAATTCGTTAGAAGAAAATTAGATATGATAAGTTTTAAAAAAATAAAAATAAAAATAGGCTTTACATTATAAGAGAAGTACTTAAATTTATATGAAGAGAGAGAGAGGGAAAGAAAAAAAAAAAAGGCTTACTTGATCAAAAATAGTGATATTGTCCATAATTGTTGTACTTCAACTTAAAAGTGTTTGGTTATATAATTTTAGACACCAAGAAACAAAAAATTAGCAATAAAAAGAGTTAACATGGATTTCATTGGCAATGAAATGTTATTTCTAAGTCAGCTGCTACCAAATCAGATAATAAAATTTAAAATTTTATTTAAATAAATAATTGCCATGGATAGAAAATATTTAACGGGTTATAATCAAGAGGAAAAGAATAAAAATATAAGCATCTATGAAAAAAAAAAGCCAACATAATGTTTAGAATAGATGTATTTTAACAATCACATTAAAATGATAAAATTACAATCAGAGCACAATAATTGTCCAAATTTGAACTGTTCCCTTTTTTAACTGACTTGAATTTTATAGACATGAAATTAAAACCAAAATCAAAACCCGTTATAATCATAAATATTTTGAAGTTCACCATTTATCACTTGAAAAGTCCAAACCTAAATTTATGCCCCCCCCCCAAAAAAAAAAATCAACAAATAACAAAGCCATTTTATAAGAAATAATGAATAATTATTTCATGAAGGCATGAAGGCAACTAAAGTAATACACACACATACACACTCACTAGAATTTTTTGAAATACAACATAGACTATTATACTCCCTTAAAAAGGTGCCAAAAATAAATAAATAAATAAACTCTCTTGCCACATTACACATAAATGTTAAAATGCCAAGTCTCCAAATTTTTTCTTTTAATTAGGAACTTTAGATATTCAAAAAATATTTATCATCTATATATTAGAATCACACAGCAATATATTACATTTGAATGGTACAAATTTTTTTTTATAATAAAATGTTAAATACATTTTTTTGTGTGTGTGCGTTTAATTTTTTTTTTTTGTTGTTGTAAGAAGATTAGCTACACAAATCACTCTTACTTTCTTTTTAAATAGCTCCAAACAAACAATCCATTCCCTCCCAAACTAATTTCTACAAACAGAGCACTAACCACAAACCAAGTCCCAAATAACCTCTCTCTCTCTCTCTCTCTCTCTCTCTACATTCTCTGAGAAATCCATAATCAAACTCACATTTTCTGAGTCAACCCAACGTTTAAAATAGATGTATTTTAACAATCACATTAAAAAAAATCAGAGCATAACAATTGTCCAAATTTGAAATCTTCTCTTTCCTAATTGACTTCAATTTTATAGAGATGAAATTAAAACCTAAATCAAAACCCATTATAATCATAAATATTTTGAAGTTCACCATTTATCACTTGGAAAGTCCAAACATAAATTCATGCAAAAAAAAAAAAAAATTACTAGATAACAAAGTCATTTTATAAGCAATAATGAATAATTATTTCATGAAGGCAACTAAAGTAATACATGCACATATATATTCATTAGAATTTTTTGAAATACAACATAGAATATTATTCCCCCTTAAAAAGGTGCAAAACAATAAAAAATATAAATATAAACTCTCTTGCCATATTACACATAAATGTTAAAATGCCAAGGCTCCAAAAATTTTCTTTTAATTAGGAACTCTAGATATTCAAATAAAAAATTATATGAAAAAAATAGTCAATTTCTTTTTAAAATCACATAGCAAATATATTACATTTGAATTGTATAATTTTTTTTAAAAAATTTTATAATAAAATGTTAAATACATTTTTTTGAGTGTGTGAATTTAATTTTTTTGTTGCAGGAAGATCAGTTAAACAAATCACCCTTACTTTCTTTTTAAATAACTTCAAACAAATAGTCCCTTCCCTCTCAGACCAATTTCTACAACATAGAGCACTAACCACAAACCAAGTCCCAAATAAGCCCGCTCTCTCTTTCTCTCTCTCTCTCTCTCTCTCTCTCTCTCTCTCTCTCTCTCTACATTCTCTGAGAAACCTATAACCTATGCCTAAGGTAAACTGGCAAGTGTCTTACTTCCTGTGCCTAAGGTCTGTCTATGCCATCTGAGAGGTTTGAGAAACTTGGTGCATAAACAACTAATTTGATTCAAAGCAAACCTTTGGGTTAAGTTAAAACTTCTGGGAATTTATTAGGCAAAAAGGATCAATTTTGATGTTGTGTGTCAACAAATGGAAGGTAGATAATCAGAAAAATGGGTAAAGGAAAAAGAACAGTCGATTTACAACAGTCAAATGAAAACATACATGCCCTGTTTGTGGATATAATTAACCACTAATCAGGGAAAGATCCATGTAAGAAATAGCTTGAATTATTTTTCTACCTCTTTCTTACCATTTCCCAAAAAGCTTTCTTGATTACTAATGAAAAAACAACCATACCTACTGTTTGATGGAATTACCTTCCAAAAATGTTGGAGGGAAGTTTTTATTGTCATGAAGTTAGAATGCTAGCCTACCTATAATCTCTCACCTTTCCTAAAAGGATTTTAAAGTTGGAAAGTCATTGATATCTCATCAAATTTGATGTAAAGATAGGAATAATCAACAATGATTCATCCCCCCTTTTCCCTCACCCCCTTTGACCCCCTCTCTCCCTCATTGGTTACATTTTCTTTTTCTTTTTCTTTTTTTTCCTGCTCCTCCAATCACCACCTACCACGTGGCAAAGGGGGTGAGGGGGTGACCCCCAAAAGGGGGTCCCAAGCATTATTCTTAATTAAGTTGGTTTAAATGATTAGCTAAAATAAAGAGCGTGGTTGGAGAACACAATAGCTAAAGTAATTAGGTACAATAAGGAGTGTACTTTTTTTATACTTTAGCGAGTGAAAAGTAGAGAGTGTGGTTGAAATTGCTCTAATACATCACTTCAAACTCAACCCAAACCAAACCCATATTTCATAAAAAATCAAACAGTACATTTATTTAGATCATCCCAAATAACCCCTCAACTTAATAAAATTTTCAACCGACAGTACCTAGGCCCCGTTTGTTTTGGTTGTAAAGGATGAGAGGAGATTATGATGGAGGTGGGGTATTTATTGTTGTATTTGTTTGTAGAGTTGAGAAAGAGATTATGATAGAGGAAGGGATTAAGATGGAGGTTAGAAGGGAGATTGGAATGGAGGAGGTGGAGGTGGAGGTGGTATTAGAAAAATAGTGAAAGGATTATAAATTTTTTTATTTTTTACATATTGAGAATTTTTTTTAAACATTAATATTTTATTTTTTATAGTTTTTATATTTGTTTTATTATTTTATATTAAAATAATTTAACAATTTCTATACCAATAACTATCATCAAAATAAACATAATTTTACTTAATCCCCTTACTAACAATTTCTTCAATATTAATTCCCTCCATTCTACCTCTAAAAACAAACAAGTCCTTTGGGACAGGAGAAAAAGGAAGCCATAAAACACTGTAGCAAACATGACATTCTCTTAATATAGAACAAAAAGGTAATTATACTAAAAGTAAGAGGCAAAAATAGAAAAATAAGAAGAAAGGCCGAAGGTAATGCACTTCATCTTCTCTGTGAAGTTATAAAGGTTCTCGTATCAAACAAGAATAAGTCTAGGGCTCAGATTTAGGGTTCAGATTTTGAATCAGAATAAATTTTGTGGTGGAGATTAAAATTGTATAAATGTGAGGTCTACGTGTAAAATTAATATGAACCACATGTTGATATTTTTGAATAAATTATTCTAAATTTGTAGTATTGATCAAACAAATATTTAGTTGAACAAATGAGATGGACAAAATAGGAAAGTGAATAAACAAGTTGTTTTAGCTATTAGTGGTGAAGCACCGATACTAGTGAAAAAGGCCGGTGCAAGGCACATGTTACATTTGACACTAATATTTTATTGAGTTTACTAAATGAAATGGAATAATATGTTTTTTTTTTTTTTGAAAATATTTATTTTATGTTTGTTTCATTCAAAAAAATAATAAAAAAGGCATTGTAAAAGAAATAATAATTATTCCATAAGAAAATAAAAAATAATAATAATAATCATTTCATTCTATTCCATTATACTTCATTCCATTCCACTATTTGAACTTTTTTTCCAAAGATAAGATTAGTTTCTTATAAAATTGAATAGAATCAATGATTAAATATATGATAGAAATTTTAATTTCTATTATAAAGTAAAATTATGGAATAAATAGATGAGATAAAATTTTAGTTCAAATGAGTAGATTTTTATTTTTTATTTTTTATTTTTTATTAGGATGGAATCACCGTTAAACTTTGATTTAGTTTCATTTGTAAAAAAATATTTTTAGATCCGTGCAAGGCACATGCTATTCTTTTGATAAATTTATATTTCTAAAATACAAATCTTATAACAAATTATTTTGTTTGGTTTGATTTTTAAAAATTAATTTAGACAAATTTTTATTTGTTTTAATAATTTTTTTTATATTTTATTCAAATTATGTGTTAGACTTATATATTTTGATGATTTATTTAATTATGTTTTAATTTATTTGAAAAAGAAAAATAGAATCCAAAATTTATTTTGATGATTTATTTAATTATATTTTAATTTATTTGAAAAAGAAAAATAGAATCAAAATTTATTTTGATGATTTATTTGAAAGAGAAAAATAGAATCAAAATTTATTTTGTCCCATTATTTCTCACCTAAACCTTTATCCTAAATGTTGTTAGAATGTATTTAATATTTAAGGAAGCCATCCTCCTAAACAGCCCAAAAACAAAAGTTCAAACAGCCCAGCACAGCAGCAAGCCAAA
>NW_021024559.1:464573-555728 GCF_004153795.1 Camellia sinensis
TGTGTTCCATTTCAGGAGGGAGCGCAACTTGATACGCCACCGGATTGATTTTCTCAATGATCTCATACGGTCCGACGTATCTTGGTGCTAACTTGCCTTTGACTCCAAAATGAGTCTGGCCTTTCATCGGTGTCACTTTCACAAACACGTGATCACCCACCTCATACTCTCTGTCTCGTCTTCTAACATCAGCATAACTCTTCTGTCTACTCTGCGCAGTTTTCAGTCCCTATTGTATTAGTTTCACTTTCTCAGTTGTTTCATAAACAATCTCGGGCCCAAGCAAAGGCCCATCTCCAACTTCTGCCCAGCAAATCAGAGATCTACATTTTCTGCCATACAATGCCTCGAAAGGCGCCATACCAATACTTGAATGGTAGCTGTTGTTGTAGGCGAATTCAACTAATGACAAATGGCTTTCCCAGTTTCCCTAAAAATCAAGGACACACATGCTCAGTAAATCCTCCAGAGTCTGGATGGTCCTTTCTGACTGGCAATCGGTCTGAGGATGATAAGCACTACTCAGTCTTAATTCAGTACCCAATGCAGTCTATAAGCTTTGCCAAAATCTCGATGTAAATTTCGAATCCCTGTTAGAGACAATGGACACAGGCACTCCATGCAGTCTAACAATTTCATTAATATGGAGTATAGCCAATTTGTCCGCATTATAAATTGTCTTAACAGGTAAGAAGTGAGCAGATTTAGTCAGTCTATCAATAATAACCCAAATTGAGTCCATACCTTTACTGGAGCGAGGCAATCCCACAATAAAATCCATGGTGATATGTTCCCATTTCCACTCCGGTATCGGTAAGGGTTGCAATAAGCCTGCGGGTCGTTGATGTTCGGCTTTGACTTGTTGGTAATGAAGACATTTCGATACAAAATCAGTAATTTCTTTCTTCATTCCCGGCCACCAGAAATTCAGTTTCAGATCTTGATACATTTTCGTATTCCCTGGATGGATAGAAAATTTTGAATTGTGGCCCTCTTGCAGAACTCTTCTTTTTAATTCAGAGTCATTTGGTACACACAGTCTTTCTTGAAATTTCAGTACATTACTTTCAAATTTGAAACCCGGTCTGGGTTTAGTTTCCATTTCTTCGATGATCTTCTTTAGGAAGTCATCCAGTTGCTGTTTCTCTTTAATCTCTTCAATCAATGCCGGTTGAGTAGAAATAGCAGCTAAGGTTCCACATTGTCCTTGTAAAATAATTTCAATTTCAGATTTTTCAAGGTCACAAAGCAATTCCTTCTGCCCGGTAAGCAAGCAGGCTAAATTTCCAATCGATTTTCAGCTCAGTGCATCGGCAACGGTATTGGCTTTTTTCGGATGGTACAAAATCTGTAGGTCATAATCTTTAATCAGTTCTAGCCATCTCCGCTGTCTCATGTTCAGTTCTTTCTGTGTGAAGAAATATTTCAGACTCTTATGGTCGGTATATACTTCACATGTCGCCCCATACAGATAGTGACGCCAAATTTTCAGTGCAAATACTACTGCAGCAAGTTCCAGATCATGGGTCGGGTAGTTCTTTTCATGCGGTCTCAGTTGCAGGGAAGCATAAGCAATACCTCTCCCATTCTGCATTAAAACACACCCCAAACCCTTATGAGAAGCATTACTAAATACAGTATAACCATCCGTACCTGAAGGTAGGGTAAGAACCGGTGCAGTCACAAAGTCGAGTTTTCAATCTTGGAATGTTGATTCCCTTTGGTCAGTCCAGTCAAATGATATCCCCTTCTGTGTCAGTTGAGTCAACGGTAAGGCAATTTTGGAGAAATCTTTGACAAATCTTCTGTAATATCCGGCTAGTCCCAAAAAGTTCTGGACTTCGGTCACATTTGTTGGTCTAAGCTAGTTTACTACAGCTTCAATTTTCTGCGGATCAACAGAAATTCCATCTTTGCTAACAACATGCCCCAAAAACATAACATGAGCAAACCAAAATTCGCATTTAGACAGTTTAACATAAAGTTTCTGTTCTCTTAGGGTTTGTAGGGCAAGTCTCAGATGATGTTCATGTTCTTCTATACTTTTGGAGTAAATCAGTATGTCATCAATGAATACTACAATAAAGTCATCAAGGTATGGCTTAAAGATTCTGTTCATGAGGTCCATAAATGCAGCAGGTGCATTGGTAACTCCGAAAGGCAGAACTAAAAATTCGTAATGTCCATACCTCGTTCGAAAAGCAGTTTTGTCAATGTCCTCTGGTTTAACCTTCAACTGATGGTATCCTGATCTGAGGTCGATTTTAGAGAACACTTGAGCACCCTGTAACTGATCAAATAAGTCATCAATACGTGGCAATGGGTATTTATTTTTCACAGTTACCTTGTTCAGTTCACGGTAGTCAATACACAGTCTCAGTGAGCCGTCTTTCTTTTTCACAAATAAAACAGAAGCGCCCCATGGCGAAGTGCTAGGCCTGATGAACTTCTTATCCAGCAGTTCTTGCAGTTGCACTTTCAATTCTTTCAGTTCAGTTGGAGCCATTCGGTAAGGAGCTTTAGATACTGGCTGCGTTCCCGGAATGACATCAACGGTGAATTCAATCTCTCTGTCAGTCAAATCCCCTGGCAGATTATCTGGGAAAACATCTGGGAATTCTCTAACTATAGGAATACTGTTCATGTTAGCATCATCATCAGTAGATACAGTCAATACAGAACACAGATATCCCTTACACCCCTTTCTAATCAATTTAACAGCTTTCACAGATGAAATCAAATACGGAGGAGGTACTACTCTAACCCTCTAACCCCATTAAACAAAAATTTGGGTAAACCCAGTGGACGGAAAACTACTTGTTTCGTTACACAGTCTATGGTAGCATGGTATTTCGTTAGCCAGTCCATTCCCAATATTACGTCAAAATGATCAATGTTCAGAGGCAGTAAGTCAATAAACAAATGTGCATCTCCAACAATAATTTCACAAGCAGGGTACATATATGCACAGGTCATAGATTCCCCAATGGGCGATGATACAGCTAACAGATAATTCATGGGTACTAATGGTCTATTCAGTTTTCGCAAAAACACATGCGACACATATGAATGCGTAGACCCCGAATCAATCAGTACATAAGCATTTTGAGTACAGATAGAGAGAATACCTGACACAACGGTCTCGGTATTCTGCACGTGTCCTGGTACTAGGGCGAACACTCGGCCCTGCCTCATGGGCTCTTTCCCGGTAGCTTTGGGGTTCGGTTTTGGTGCAACAATTGATGCTGCTACGCTTGGTGCAACTTTACTATTGGCTTGTGGAGCAAAGGGCCAGTCTTTAACCATGTCGCCCACCTTGCCACACCTATAACAGGCTCCAGATATTTTATAACAGACCCATTTGTGCTTCTTGCCACACTCAGAACAGGGTGGTATGAAACCACTCCCTTGGTTGGGGCTAGTTGTTGACCCCATATTTTGTTTCTTATTCAATGGGTTATGCTTGCCTTTCTTGAATTTAAAACCCTGCCTTTTACCATGCCATTCAGACGCTGGTGTTTCCGTTTTCAGTGCTTCAATGTTCGATTCAGCCATCAAGGCTCGGTCAAGAACATTTACATAGTTCGATAGCTTCAAAACATTAATTTTGTCGAGTATTGCAACATTAAGGCCGCCTTCAAACTTTCTGGCCTTCTTATAATCAATGTCCACCATGTGTGGTGCATAACGGGCAAGTTCAGTAAATTTTGTCCCATATTCAGCCACCGACATGGTGCCTTGTTTCAGTTGTTCAAACTCAGTCACTTTTCTGTCCCTAACACATTGAGGGAAATACTTCTCGAAGAAGGCTCCTTTGAATTGAGCCCAAGTCATTACGGTGTTGTTATCACGAATAAGCATCCACCACCTTCTGGCTTCTTCTTGCAGAGTAAAGGTGGCCAATAGCACTTTATGTGCTTCAGAGCACGGAAAAACCTCACACAATTTTTCAGTCTCAAGAACTCATGCTTCAGCTTTTAACGGTTCAAGGCCTCCCTGGAAGGACGACGGTTTCATTTTGCTGAACTTATGGGTGAGAGCAATTATGTCCCCATCATTAACATTGGCATTCTGTTCCGGCTGTACCAGAGGAGGAGGTGGGGGCTATTGATTCTGTTGTTGGTCCAGTCTTTCAGTTATTAACTCCATCATTCTTTCCAGTCTTGCCATTCTTGCCTCAGAGGATGAGGTTTCAGATTCATTTGCAGTTCTCGCATTATCCATTTCACTATAGGCAGTTATAACAGTTATTAACATAGGCAGTCATTTGTTTAAACAGATTAACACATTAGCATACATTCAGTCATGTCATAGCCATACACACTTATCATGCTCATGTAATGCCCTAATCGCTTTTCTAGGACATCCTATAGCTCATTTGGACACGTGTGTGCGGTATAACTCGTGGTAAGTATCGCTCTGATACCACTCTATCACGACCCAAACCCGCCCCTATGGGTTTAGCACCGTAACCGGCCAGTAATCCGAGATTACCGAAGGCCTGCTTAACAGTAGTATAGTAAGACAGAGTACAGGGGCTGACAGAAGCCAATACAGTAAATAAACAGTGTCCAATGAGCTGTGACAGTTTGTATGTAAAAAGACTTCATTCAAATATATACAGCCAGACAAAACAGTATGTACATATATACATTCATTCAGTTCAGGGACCTAATCCCTATTAAACAGTACGGTACAGTAAACAGTCTATACAGTTATGCAAAACAGATACAGTGACAGACGGGGAAATTAAAAACACCCCTAAGTTGTAGCTTGACAAGCTCGGAACCTCGCATTGAGACATATAGGTTGGCTCGACAAAACTGGAGTTTACCCCGATGCTTCTAGCTGCGGTCTGGTGCCTGTACACCTACATATATATATAAGCAGTGAGCTAAAGCCCAGTGAATAACACAATGCGTAAAGGGGTTAAGAATGAATGTCCTTACAGTAATGAAAACAGTTCATTAAATCAGTATTTCAGTCGTTCAGTCGATACAGTCATATGTGGTACATCCATTAACATAACAGTACAGTAAACAGTAGGTCTTAAAAGACCGAACAGTAAGTGATGGCCATCAGTCAATAACAGTAGTGGTTCCAACGAGGGAACCGACAGAGATCTCTGTAACAGTAACAATAAACAGTAGTTGCTAAGGATGCCACAATATAGTTCAGAATATAGGACATACATTCATTCAATTAACAGTATCAGTTCAGAAAGCGGTACAGTTCAATTGTTCAGAAGATAATCATTTTGAACATATCTTTACACAATTGTTACTCACAGAGTTCTGGGCTACAGTAAAGCTAGAGCGCGTCCCCAGTCGCCAACCCTACACAGTTACAGATTGAACACACACTAAGCTACACAGTTGGGAAAATAATAACTTAATCCCTAATTTGCCTCGGTGTGTTCTACATCTATGTCCTCATTAAGATGCCTTAAACTAGGCCTAATAATGCCTAGGATGAGATGAGGATGCAAAGATGCACTTTAAAAACATTTTCAGACTTTTCAGAAAACAGGGGTCACGCTCGAGCGTAGGTTACTCCGCTCGAGCGGACATGCAGACAAAGGTTTCCGCTCGAACGTAGACTTACCCGCTCGAGCGTTCTGCAAAACAGTCAAAAGTGCTGGATAGGCGAAAATCACGCTCGATTGGGAGCTCGACACCAGCTCGAGCATGAGACACAATGTCCCGCTCAAGCGTCAATTATTCCGCTCGAGCGGACTTCAAAACAGAACAAGAATGCTGGGAGCACGATTTCCACGCTCGAGCGCCAGTCACCCCGCTCGAGCGTGAGTCCAAATTCTGGAAATTCCAGATTTGAACCTCAAGCTCAAAACCAAGTTTTAAACCATAAACTCTGATCCTCTTGGGCCAATTTTCCAGAAAACACATCAAAACTCATACTTTAACATGATTCAAAGCTCAATTTGTAAAATCAAAGCCCAAGGGTGTTTCAAACAACTCAATTTCAAACCAATTTTCATGAATATGAAGAACATGCAAACATGCAAGAATTAAAACCATTTCAAAGCTTCAATCTGATGCTCTAAGGAGCCAATTGTTCCAAAAACAAGATGAAAACATGGACTTAACATAACCATGAGCATGCATGAGGCAATTCTCCATGGAATCAACTCAAAATTCGACAATTCAAACATGCATGCATGGAATGAGCTCCAATTCAACATTAATGAACCAATTCTTGACTTAACTCTTCAATTAGACATGAACCATGCAAGAATCAATTCAAAACATACACAAGAGGCAATGAATCTACCTTAGGTCTTGTAGTTCAAGATGGCCGGCAATAACGGCCTTCGTTTAGAGACCGAAAGCTCTCTGAGATCGGTCTTCGACATCGTTCTAGTCATCTTCTTTCTTGATTTGTCGATCGGAGAAACTGAGACCATCAAGACAGATCGAGGCTTCGGGATTTGAAGAGAAATGTCCGTCTCTGGCGATGTTGATGACTCTTTCGAATATGGAAGCCATTCGTTTAGATTCTTCCTTTAGAATAAGCCAATTTTTCTAATAGACTCTTCCTTTAGATTGTTGCAGTGGCTCCTTTCGTTCGTTGTTAATATTGAAGGGGGTTGGGTCTACAGCAAGGAAATGGGTTCTGATGGAGAGAGAGAGAGAGAGAGAGAGAGAGAGAGAGAGAGGAGAGGGAGGGTTTTGTGTTCAAAATTTGAAAATTGAAACAGAGAGAGATTTTGAGTAGAGAGGAGCTGAGGTGAGAGACATTTTGAACCATTAGATCTTGATACATATATATCTCCGCCTTTGGATTGAGCAAGACATTTTCAGCCCTTGGATTGAAGCAATCTAAAGGTCCAAATTTTGACACATATATATTTTCAGTCTTTGAATTCAAACTAATCCTTCCATTGTTATATAGATTGGTGAATAAAGTGAAGCATTATTTATTTGTGGTGAGTGATTAAGAAATATAAAAGAATAAAATAAACAGTGTTTGAAGAAAAAGAATGATCCAATGATACTCTAAGACTATGACTATTGTATAATTTTTCCCAATAAAGAAGCACCAGGCAAAGAAATACTTAAATCACCTACTTGCATATTTTTTAAACACATTCGCACAGAGTACGGGTGTGTAATTAAGGCATTAAACAAATATAAGTTGAGTTGAGTTGAAAATTAGGGTATTTAAAATTAGTTTAAGAATTTAACTAGTTTTAAAATGTGTTTAAGTTTGATTTTATTTATATAATGAATTGATTTTAAACATTTTTTTAGTGAATTGAACACCAGTCGACATCAAATAGTTTGGTACTATAGTGTATATAAATTTATCAAGAATTGTTCAAGTTTACTTTTAAAACTTAACAAATATAAAATTATATTCAAACTTAACTTATTTACGTAACCAGCTAATTTTAAATGAATTTTTAATAAATCCATCCTGAGTCAAATTCGAATGTCCCATTTGCCCAAAAAATTATGGGTAAATTACAAATGCATCCTATGAAGTTTGTTTAAAATATGAATTGTTTCATGTGATTCTAGCAATTACAAATGTCACATTGTCAAAAAAAAATTATCTAACAAAATTAAAAAATAAAATTCTTAACTACTCTCCTATGTAACAATAAAATTATCAGAATTGTTAATTGAAACATATTTTTTATATCATTAAAAAATATTAATTAATTTAATAATTTATTAATAAAATAAATTATTTATTATATAATTAAAAATTTAAAAAGACAAATCTAAATTTTAAATTACATTTTATAATTCATATTTTAATTTACCCTTATATTTTGTAATTACAATTTGCACAGCCTTGTCACTGGCTTCGTCGGCAATGAAGCAGAGTTTGGTTTCCATTGCGAGAAGAGCAAGCTGGCGTTTCTATTCTTCACCATCCTCTTCTCCTTCCAACAATAAACTCTTCGTCGGCGGTCCTCTCTCTCTCTCTCCACCTGGTTTAGATATATGTATATGTATCTAATGGTTTTCTGATTAGATGATTGTTTCTTTTGATGTTGAAGGTTTGTCATGGTCAGTGGATGAGAAGACATTGACAGATGCTTTTTCTTCTTATGGGGATGTCACTGAAGGTCACATTTAAACACCCATCTATTATCCCATTTTGGTATATTGTTTGTTAACTCCCTCTGCTCTCTACCTATTCGATGAAATGCCTAACTCGCTCATGTGAACAATTACTGCCGATTAATACAAGTTTGATATATCTCCTATTCATTGATGGGATTAAAAGAGCTACAAAACAATTTGGTTTTTAGATTATTCTGATATGTGGGTTGTGGTTATCTCAGTTGGAATTTATCAAACAGGTTAAAGTTTTTGTCCCATTTTGAATCATTTTAATTGAGGGTTTGGTTCACTGGAATGAAATAGAATTGAATGTATTGCCATTCCTTAGTCTCTCCCTATAGAATGACTATTGTGAATGATGATTGTATTTTTAATACATTTTTCACATTTTTTTAGTGAACGAAATATGATAGTGGACATAATGACATTAAATTCCACTTCATTACGGTGAACCAAACAAAGCATAAGAGTAATTCCCGCATTTTAGTTAGGAAGAGTAGGAGATGTTAAATTTTGGACGGTTGAGAGAAAGAACAATTTTTTGTTGTAAACAGTAGAACAGCATATGTTCAATTACATATGTTGGGGAAATTGCCAAAAATTAAATATTGAGATGAAAACACCACCACAAGAAGACGCCATTTTTTTCGTGCAGCTAAATCAGTCTACATACACGGATGAATCATTCGCCATTTTAATATTAAATTTCACCACCTATGCTAGTCTTTAGTTGTATCACCAGATATCTGCCGCTGCAATTTTTACTTGATTTTGGTTGACAGATTGAAATAAATCAAGAAAGGATAATTGCTTGTTGGGAGTTTTTTTCCGTGTGTTTTCATTTCTCTATTTTATGAATTGTTGGATGGTTGAGGATTGCATAGTGATGATTGAAATTTGATCTTTAAGATCCGTCGACTAAAGTACAGATTAAGAGCCCATATTTGTGTTGAATCACCTTTAGTCTGGCATTTATCAGGAACAAAATATATTTTGCTGCTTATTATGGTACAAGCGGATGTAGCAGGCTGATTGTTCGATAACCCAATAAAAAGACCATGTTTTTTATATTCTTTACCATCTTCTTATTGAGGTAAAGATTGCTTCAAATCTGGTTGTACAAATTTCAACCAAATCCTATTGACAGACTTGTTCTCTAATTTAAATAATGCATGCAACTCAAATGACTCCCTTTGGGTGGATTATAAAGATTGGTTTCATTCTCAGTTAACTTTACTAAAGTGATGTGTAGATCAAGCTTTTTCTTTTCTTTTATTTATTTTCTCTTCACTTTGGGGGGAACAAGGAGGTTATCAAGCCAGAAAAAATTGAACCACTAGAGTTGCTTAGTTATATCCAGGAACCTCTGTTTAATTCTTCTCTCGTACCTCTTACGTCAGATATATATCACTAACACCTATTGTTAAAGCCTTAAAAATTTGACATATCTGCAAAGAACTGTGTTTCACTTTGAAGCTTTTAATAGAGTTTGCACCGTCTACATATATCCAATGATGTGTTTGTTAACAATATTGAGTTTGGTTTAAAAAATAAAGTTGATATTATTACTTGAAATGTGAACATTAATTCTATGCTGATTTGTCGGGAGTGAAAAAAAAATTATATTGTGATAAATCATGTACATGCTTTTGTGTTTTAGTGAGGATATTGTACGATAAAGAAACTGGCAGATCAAGAGGCTTTGGTTTTGTAAATTTTTCAAAAGAAGATGATGCCAGATCTGCAAAAGATGCCATGGATGGGAAGGTGAGCAGATGCTGATTATTGTCATGTCATGTATTCTTGTCTTCTTCTTCTTCTTTGTCGTCTTCTTTCTTTCTTTCTTTCTTTCTTTCTTTCTTTTTCTTTTTCTTTTTTTTTTAAAAAAAAAATTATTATTACTTTTTAATGTATAAAAAATATATACAATTGTAAGGTGGATTTACTGGCAGGCATTTTTAGGTCGACCATTGCGGATAAGCTTTGCTCTTGAAAAGGTTCGCGGAACTCCTGTTGTAGTCCCTCGTCTTTCAAACGTTGGAGAGGCTGCCAATCGAAACAAGTGAACTTATTTGGCAGTTTTTGTGTTTGATATTTATTTAAAATACGGATTGTTCCATATGGTGATAGCCTGGAGTGTTGTATGCATTGATCATTTGATTGTTGTGGATATTTGGTTGCCGAACTTCGTTTCTTTGTTGAGCATTCAATAAAAGTAGCATCAAAATGACTAGTGAGGTAATTTTTAGAGGTTGTTATGTATGATTCTAAAGAGATGTAAAAACACTCAGCAAAATTGATGCGTGTGATTGCAGATCATTGTCTGTATCTAAAATTTGTTTATAAGGTTGTGTACTTAATAAAAGTAAAAAAATAAAAAACAATTCTACATGTTTGTTGCTTCTCGGTTCCAATTTTATAGTAAAAAATAGGTGGGATAAATATAAGAAAAAATGAATTTTTAAGATAAGTTTTAAACTTTTTACAATATTGTCATATTTTTATAATTTTTGTATACATTTCAAAATTTACAAACTCACAACACCAATGACAAGTGTTACTCAAAAAGCAGTTTAAGAGGGGAGTGAATTAGGTTTCTACAAATTAAAATTAATAATATCATAATAAAATTAATTACTAGTACAATAAATTATTAACAAGCACAATGATGAACTTAGCAGTAAATGATCAAACAAAATAACAATGAAGTATAACTAATAGACATGGTAAATCAAATGATTAACACATGAATATTGGATAGGTATAGCAGTAGTAAGAAAGTAAAGATATTAGGAAAGATGAGACAAACAGATTTATAGTGAGACAAACAGATTTATAGTGGTTCGGCTTCAACCAAGCCTACATCCACTCCTCAAGTTTCACTTGAGATTTTTTACTATCTTCTAGCTTCACAGAGGTGCTAACAACGTTTTTACAAATGGAACAATCCTCTACGGATTTTACACAGACTTCACAAGCCCAAACCTTTGCAAATCTTAGGTGATTCACAATCACTCTCAAGATTTCAAGAACATAGTGTTTGCAAAATTTTTACAAGATGAAATGGTATTTTTGCTTTCAAAGAAAGCTTACAATAAATATCTCTCAAAGATAGATATATAAAATGAAACTTTAATTTTTCTGTAAATCTCACACAGGAAAGATAAGCTTAATGTTATAAGGCTCAGTGTATAATTTTCTGAGAATAGATGTGAGTGATTATAAATTAAAGAATATTTTCAAGTTTTTTTTATAACTTGTTTACATTGGAGGGTTTGGTATATATAATGAAAATTATAACCGTTGTATTCATTTGAATTTATAGCCGTTTATAGTCGTCGTAGTCATTTGAATTTATAGCCGTTTATAGCCGTCGTAGTCATTTGAATTTATAGCCATTTATAGCCGTTGTACTTTCATTATTACTAATTTGAATATCTTCCACTTGAACCTTTTGAACATTTTGGCCTTTTGAATCTTTATAGCCGTTGTACTTCCATCATTACTAATTTGAATATCTTTCACTTGAACCTTTTGGCCTGTTGCTGTGCTAGGCTCTTTGAACCTTTATTTTTGACTGTTTGAACTCCTGATTTAATCAAATGTCAAATACATTCTAATAACATTTAGGTGAGAAATAATTAGACAAAATAATTTTTGATTCTATTTTTTTCTTTCAAATAAATCATCAAAATAAATTTTAGATTTTATTTTTCTCTTTCAAATAAATTAAAACATAATTAAATAAATCATCAAAAGAAATAAGTTTAACAACAAGTTTTCTTAATTTGTTAAAAGTTAGTTTGTAATTGATTTAACTACGGCGGTGTTTGGGAAGGGTTTTTTTTTTTTTGGTTAGTTTTTTGCTAAAAGACAAAATAAGTTAAAAAAACCAAAAAAAAAAAATCAGACAAAATATTACATTAAACTCATAATCATTTCATTTTTTCTCTCATAAACATCATATCCAACTACAAAAAAATCTAACTATCTTCCCAAAGACAAAAAAAAATTTCTCAAAAAATAATCAAAAACTAAAAAAACTTACTAAAATAACAACTTGCCAAACACCCACTATATTCCTTCGATTTATAAATTAAATTTAAGTGTATTGTAAAATTTATTAAAATTTTGAAGTTTATTTAAATAGGCTCTCAAAAAAACGAAGAAGTTAATTTAAATAATTTATAAACTGATTCATTAAAACCCATTTAATAGAATTTATTAAAACCTTTTAAATTTTGGATAAATTACAAATATTTTTTTTGATATTTATTTAAAATACGGATTGGTCCATATGATTTGAAAAATTATAAATACTCTTTTGCCATAAATTTTTATTTAGGGTTTGTTTGGGATGTGGGTTGGCTTTTTAATTATTTTAACCTGGGCTAAAAAGTCTCGTTTTTAATAGATTTTTTAGTTTTTTTTTTTTTACTTTTGTAAAAGAAAAAATAAAATGATTATAATTTGGATGTGACATTTTATCTTATTGACTTTTTAATATATTTGAGACACTTTGGGAAGATTGGTAAAAAGTCAACTTTTTGACTTTTTAACTTTTTTAACAAAAAAAAAAATCAGCTTTTTTAACCAAAACAACTCAATTTTTTGTCAAAAAATCACCAAAAAAGTAAAAAAGTCAAAAAATTAACTTTTTACCAACTTACCAAAACACCACTTTGTACCTGTTTGGTGCAACTTAAAAACTGCTTATTTCAGCTTTCAGCTTAATGTAAGCTATTTTGATGTGTTTGGTTTAGCTTAATAATGCAGCTTATAACTTTTTGTAAGTCAGAAATCAGCTTATTCTTTGAGTAGGCAGGAGATGCTTAATTTATAAGTCAGAAATCAGCTTATGTTCATAGTTATAAGCTATAAGCTGTTAAGGCATAAACTATGGGAGCTGTTAAGATGTGCACCTCAATAAGATGTGCACATCATATACACATTTATTTTAAGCCATTAGATTTTTACAAATTAATCTCAGCCACTGAATAATTTGATTAGAAATCTTGAGAACCTTTTCAACCGGTTACCTTTTTTTCAAATTTCTTCAGTTTTTTTTCCCAAAAGTCCCTCTGTTTTTGAGACAGAACGCAGACAGTCTGCCAGAGTTTTTGTTTTTCAACTAATCATAAAACTTGCCAAGAATTTCCTCAATCACGGTTGCTAATTGGTGCTAGTTTTAAGTGTGGATGAGGAATGATAATCATTACTCCGTTTTCTCTGCAGTTGTGTTCAATTAATCAGCAGCAGTGCAATATGCAGACAGTTCTTAATTCTTACCAAATGATGTTTATGGCTAAATATTATGAGGAAAGCAATCTAGAATTAGATATGATTTCTCCCATGTATCAGAAGTGATGTTATTTGGATGGAGGGAGCTGAATGACCTTCCAATGCAGAGGACGACTTTATTTCTATATTTCTTTGAAGGGGGCAATCAAAATAAATTAATAATCAGCAAAACTGTTTCATTTTGCTGTAGTTTATCACCGTGCAGTTATTTATGTTTGCATTACCATTTTGGTAAATCACATGGGTCTTTCACATATTACTCTTCTATCAATCGAACAATTAAATTATGGAATTTTTCAACCATGCATGTTGTCATGAAATTACCTGAGCTGCCAATGGTTCATGAGCATTTTTATGTCTCAAATCCTGAGTCCCGCTACTGAGATGTTTTAAGTTTCAATGTGGTTGTATACTTGGAATCTAGGAAACTTATAAAAATAATGATTTCCAGAGGATGTTAAAGTCTACATGAAATCTTGGTACCAATGTCCCAAAAAATGATAAAAGAATGAAACTGTATATCAAAATCCTTAATGATATTACTTAGGTTGACATAAGATATATACAGGTTAACGCCATGAAAAGAATAAAAGAAATGCATTCAGTTGTCAAAACAAAATGGAATTATTATTTTCCAATGTTGTTTCCTTAAACCTCCAAGGTGTTATTAGCATGCATATTTTAAACTTATATTTCAACTATGATTTTGAGCATATTTAAAATGCAATGCATATTTCATGTGCTTTGGTTTTCTTTTCATGCATATGCTGTTGTTTGTATCTTCTAATTCTCATTTAACTATGCTTATGTAGGCAGATTGAAATTGACAGTAAATTTTTAAAAACACAACACATTATGGATTACAGCCTTCTGTTGGGTGTTCATTATCGAGTCCCTCAACACCTGCGATCTCTTATGTCTTACAATCGAAGTTTAAGAGCAGATGAGTTGGGAATTGTTGCAGAAGAAGGTGAACTTCATTCATATCCAACAGCTGATTTTCTTCAGTACTCCAATATGATGCTGTTTGAACTTGCTGATTGTTGGTCAAATAACAAAATACCTTCCTGAACGTGAAATTGAAACAAGCATGAAAGACAATAAAATTGTGAATGTGGTACTCCAATAAGCTTGTATAATTTGCGTGGAAGTTTGCCTTTATATTGTTGCTTGTCACAAGGAGTAAAAAGAAAAAAGATAGGTGTGGAAACCTCAAGGAAATTAACACATACAAAACTTGATTGATATGTTATCCACTGTGTTATTGTGCTGTGAAGTAAACAAAAACTAAGGACGATCAATGGTATGCTGTTAATCTATGAGGGAAATAGCTGCAAATTTCTATCGCTCAAATTTTTTATAGGCTTATAGCTTGTAGTGGAAATGCAATTATTCAAGTTTTCGGAGTTTTCCTCCGTTTTTCCATTTATTATTTGTTTGTTTTTTGTGATCATGTATAGGTCACAAAAAGCCTCTAGATGACACTGGGCCAACATTTGACTGCTTGTTATTAGTATTTCGAAAGACTGAAGCCTTTCCTTGACTTTTTCTTTAGTCTGTTTTTGGATCTTAGATTTGTGGAGCAATTTGTGTAGGAAAAAAGAAATGATAAGGGAAAAGTGAATGAAGTAGATGCTATTTATGTATTTGATTTTTTTTTTTTACATGTCTCTTTTCATTTCCCTTCACAAATCCAAGATTCAAACACGATTCTTGATCTTGATAGCTGGTTCTTAAAGGATTTGGATCTTTCATGCAATATGCTAGGTTTGATTTATGCATAAATGTTGAACGCAAATATTTTTTTCTTCTTTGGATACCCAAAGCCATAATAATTGGATTCTTTCATCTAATCTGAAATCACCATTCCCCTCTTTATACAAATATAACTGCATCATCTATTGGGACATGAAACTCTTAACTAAATTTTGTTGATATGATCCAATCAGAATCTATGGAGGATGAAATCTCCAACTACCCACAAGGCCTTGTTCTGTTCCCCCATAGAGGCGGTGATAATAGTAGTGTTGTAGGCCCTCATATCAGAGGCAGCCAATTGAGGGCTGCATCTGCTACTGGTGATGAGGAAGTGGATGTGGATCTCCTTCTTCCTGGTACAGCAAGGTATGATCATTAAACCAGAATTCTTTTTGACTTTTGCAAAAGCATCCGAAGAAAGCATGCATGATTGATTCTTGAATGCGAAATCCTGTTTAGATTTAGTGTGTAGGTGAATTCAAATGGAAGACTGAAATAATTTTAGTCGCTAATTACCTTTACCGACAATTCTTTGACGATGACTATTGCGACCAAATAATTTAGTTGCTAAAACCCTTCGGCGACTAAAAATTAACTTTTGGTGACTAAAAATTTAGTCGCCAAAAGTGAAAATTCTTATAGTGTATGATTCATTAGTAAAAGTTATGACGTTTTGTTAATCTTATTATGATTGTAGAGAAAAAAGTTGTGGTTATGATTCATTAATAAAAGTTATGACATTTTGTTAATCTTATTATGATTGTGGAGAAAAAAATTGTGGTTATGATTCATTTTAGTAAAAGATATGATTTTACTACCAAACGTTATGATTTGTCATGATGAATCATAATAAAAAATGTTACGATTCAAATGTTATGATAATTGATTAGAAATACCTATATTTGTTATGAGTTGTCGTTATATTGTTATGATTTATAGTGTCTTTGTTATGACACTTTGGTGAATATTATGACATTGTTATGATTCATTGTAATATTGTTATGATATTTGAAAAAAAGTTATGATTCTTTCTGTAACCTATTACATGACCGGTTTAGCAGGTCATTTTTTATGATGTGGCACGATATAGACCATACAATAAGTGCATATCATATGCCCTTTTATAAGGTGCACATTGTAGACTTTCCCATAAACTATAAGTTCTTTCTCACGGCTCTAGTAAACAAGGCCTTTGTCTTTTGTGGTTAAAATAGCCAAAAAGTCGGGTTTTTTAACATAAAATAACCAAACAGTCAGGCTTTTTAACATGGCAAACGAAGGCTTAATAAAATTAACTAAAAAAAATTAAATTCATAACTATCATTTTATACAATAATAAAATTACATAAATTATTAATTAAAATATATTTATGAGATTATTAAAAATTTTATTAATTGCATAGATGATTTATTAATAAAAAAAATATTTATTATAAAATTAAAACTTTAAAGGGATGATAAAATCCAAAACCAGAAAGAAAATTTAAGGGCTGGTTTGGTATGTTTGAAAAAAGTAAAAAAAATAAAAAAGTTAATATTCTATTTAAATCACATCATCTTATTTAAGTCTCATTACCTCTCTAACACATCACTTCAAACCCAACCTATATTTCATAAAAAGTTAAAAAATACACTTATTTAGATCATCCCAAACAACCCCTAAGAATCTATTTATAATTCACCATTAAGGGTTAGTTTAAGATGTGAGTTAGGCTTCGTTTGACAAGTGATTTTTTTGGTCAAAAAGTCAAAAAGTTATTAAAAAAATAAAAAAGCCAACAACTTATACCAAGAAGTCAAAGATTCTCTTTTTTCTCTACTTTTTTGCACATCTTTTCGTAAAAAGCCAAAAAATCATCATAAACATACTAGTTTTTTTTAGCTCATATTTTAGTCAAATAGTCAAAAAAATTACTAAATTAGCCTATTTCCAAATGAGGCATTAGTCTTTTAGTTATTTTAGTTTGAAATTAAAAAGTTCCGTTTAAAATGATTTTTTAATTTTTTAAATTATAAATTGAAAGTAACATTTTATTTTATTTAATTAAAATAATTTATTTTAACCCAAATGAACATCGCAAACGGGCTTGAATTTGTGAGTTAAAAATAAACCATAAACAACTGATCAATATTTAGGTCGATTCGTTTGCATTCGCCGCACGCCATCTCAAATATCAGTAACCGTATAAATATCCCAGGTGTCGATGCTTGAGAGAGAGCGAAGAGAGAGCTGCAAGAAAGTAACGATGGAGAAGCAAGCAGAAGAAGAAGAAAACCCTAACAGCCACGCTGATCTGATCAACACATTCTGCGAGATCGCTTCTGCGTCTCGAGAAGAAGCCCTCTTCTTCTTGGAAAGTCACAACTTCAACCTCGACGCCGCCGTCTCCACCTTCCTCGAAACCTCCTCCTCCGCCACCGCTGTCGCCACCGTCCCTCCGTCGCAATCTCCGCCTTCTTCCGCCTCACCTTCCCGCTCCCGATCACCCTCTCCGCCACCTGCCCTTCGCTCGCATCCCAACCCCTACAGTCTCCGGTCGCGGCACCGCAAGAAGAAGCCCTCCGGGAGTCGTACCGGCGGTGTTCGTACTCTCTCCGATCTGAATCGTCCGTCTACGGATGGCTCTGGTAGCGATTCTGATGATCAGCCCCAAGAGTACTACACTGGTGGCGAGAAGAGGTACCTCTTGTTTTACGTTTTATTCCCATTTTGCCCTTCACCTTCCGTTTTGCTTCCTGAGAAAATACACAGCTCTGATTTAGGTATGTTTGGTATGTATATATATACATTGTCTTTGTTTTGTAGAATGTGTATGTTTTCTATGTTAGTTTTTGGATTGTATGCCAATTGAGGTTCATATCATAGGTCACTGGAAGAGTCTTAACATTCTATTATGAAACTTATTATTTAGTTGATTGAACATGACTGGTGAAATGGATTTGAGGCGTTTGCAGTTTTGGAAGTTCTTCAAGTTTTGATTATAGGAACGAAATACGAAAATAAACAAATATGACTAACTTAGTTGTGCTCCAATCTGGATTTTTGATACTGAAATCTTTACTTGGAAGGAACTCTTAACGGTATGCCTTAATTGAGGCTGAAGAAGTTGGTGAATTTTGTAATCTTTTGTTTCAAAGTCTTTGAATTTGACTATGGTTTTGAAATTAAATTTGATATTCACAACATACATAAGTATATAGCGGGTAGCATCATGATGGTGGCTTTCCTCCTTATTTCCCAATTGGACCTTTTAAATTTACGGGTTTTTTTTCTTGTCAAATTTGGTTTATATCGTACTTTAATTCTTATTACATTTGATTACTACTTAACTCAAAAGGTCTACATGCCAATTATTTGGGGTTTGTTACATGAATGATTTCATCTTATTGGCTCAATTAATGGCCATATCTGCAATCAAGTCGAAGTTAATCATATCTTTTCTCACCATCTCAACCCCTGTTGTTTTTTTTTCTTTTTCTCTTTTCCTTTTGTCACTTTCTACCTTGATGAACTTACTTTTTCTTGCTTGCATGTTGCTTTAGATGGTCTATGTTGCGCATGGTTAAACTATCTCAAAGGTTTTTTCCTCATTTTATGTCCAACCAACACTACTTAAATTCTCATGAATCTATTCATTTTATGATATCTTATTTCTTGTACATTATATATATATATATTATATAATTAATGTTTTTTCTCACCTTGATTTTTGGTAAATTTTTTAGGGCGTGTACCTTTTTTTATTTATTTATATTTTTCATAAAAGCTAGAACTTTTTGTGAATGATGTTGAATAGTCGACATAAAATTTCAGTCATGCATATTGATATCACAATATTTCATACTTTAAATTATCATAAATATTCTATCAAGTGCAGCAATGTTTCTTTAATCATTTCCAAAACATTCACTGTTATACCATTTTTGTGAGATTTTTGATTAACTTCTAGAAATTTGTTTGACCTTTTAAAGTTGTCCAGAGTGGCTGAAACTAAAACGCTTGGTTGATCTATCAAACAAAGCAAAGCCCAATGCTCATGCTTAGTGTCACTTGATTATCGATACGTGTCTTGTAATATTTGATTCATGTATTTCATCTGTACAGGTTTACATTTGACGAAGCTCTTTTCAACACTGAATATTATTGAAGAAATATTTATTTATTTCTACCTTCTAACATTTGCTTATTAAAAATAAATCAAAATGATAAGATTTAACATTTAGCTAATGTTAATATTATCAGTGGAATGCTTGTCCAAGATCCATCCAAAGTCAATGATGTGGATGCAATTTTCACTCAAGCTAGACAAGCAGGAGCTGTAGAAGGACCTCTTGAGAACCTTCACCCATCGTCAAGCTCAAGAAGTTTTACTGGAACAGGGAGACTACTTTCAGGAGAGACTGTGTCATCTGCTCCTCAGCAGCCTGAAGTTGTCACACGCAATATCATTTTCTGGAGTGACGGATTCACAGTAGATGATGGTCCATTGCGGAGGTTGGATGATCCTGAAAATGCATCTTTCTTGGAGGTAGTATTTAGTTCTCATACTGACTGGTATTTATGGGTCCCAATCTTGATGCTTTGCAGTAGTTTGAACTTTGAATTTTTCATTAATCATCATTTGCTGCAAACTTTTCTTTATTGAGATTAGTCCATGAAACTATTCATCTATCATGAACTTGATTGAATATTGTTTAGTTCGTTCAAATGTTCCTAATTGGGGATGAGGTATGGAAAATCATCCATGACATTCAATAATTTAAAATGATCCTGCATACTACAATTTGCATACCGAAGAAGCAACTATTAACTATTGTGGGGATTAATGAATTGAAATTGCTTTCTAACTCTCATTTTTTCTTTTTACCTTTCCATTTCCTCTCCTTATTTCTCATTTGGAAAAACCTGCAAAGGAAGATGCTTTACTAGACTAATCCAAATAAGTCTTATGTCTTGATCAAGTGGGGTCAGCTACGTGATCATTTTTCGCCATTCTACTCTCTCAAGGGCTATATGCTCAATTAAAGATGCTTTACTGGAGGTGCCAGCTATACTTGTGGTCAAAGTTTGAAGGGTTAGTTTTGAAGATCACTTTTTGTCTTTTTGGCTTTTAGGGAGAGTCTCCTACTCCATTGACAATTTTATTGAATTTCATGTACTCATGGGATATATATCGTCATATAGGTGTCTAGAGAGTTGGTTTGTCGTTCTCTTCTGTAATTTGATTATACTTGGATTGTGCCTGTGATGGCACTGCTCTGTTATGTTATTTTTGGAAAGAAAAGGTTATTCTTCCAGTAAATTCCCATTGACCATACAACTGACCATTTGCATACCTGAGCTGAGCTAAGCTTATCTGGAATTTCAGTCCTTTTTTATGAAGGGTTCGATCTTATTTGCAATTATCAATGATTTTCTAATTGCGAGGATGCTATCTTGTGGTTCCCTTACATCTCAATGCAGAGCATCAGTAAGTCCGAGTGTCCAAAAGAACTCGAGCCAGCAGATAGGAGGACTGCAGTCCATGTCAATCTGATGAGGAAAGAAGAAAATTTTCCAGTGCGTTCATATTTCTTCCTTTTACTTCTTGTATTTTCCTTCATCGTTGGTGTCCAGCACTTACCACAGCTTTGTTTTTTCATCATCTGTGTCCTTCACGTACCACAGCTTTGTTTTTTCTTTGTGCAGATACCAGAGAAGCACCTTCTCGCATTTCAGGGCGTGGGAAGAACTTTAAGCAGCACCACCACATCCACAGAGCCTACAGTGGCTACCACTTCCTTCAATACTGCTCCAACCCCGTCCATGGGTCTAGTTGTGGACGATGCATTACCTTCTACCTCAATTCAGCTCAGGTTGGCAGACGGTACACGCATGGTTTCGCGCTTCAACTACCACCATACAATCAGGGATATCCGCACCTTCATTGATGCATCAAGGCCCGGGGGTGCAAGGACATATCAATTGCAGACGGTGGGGTTCCCTCCCAAACAACTCACTGATCTGGACCAATCAATTGAACAAGCTGGACTTGCCAATTCTGTTGTGATCCAGAAACTCTAGCAAGTCATGTAATTGGTGTCAATTAGTGTCAGATATACTTAGACAGACATCAGGTGCGGTTACTATTGCTTTTTATTTAATGCGTGGACATAGCCCTTGACACAAACAATAATATTCAAATTAATATGTTTTTCTCAGACTCTAGAGATCTAGTCATCTGCTGGAAACTGTCCGTCTTTCTTTATTTTTAGTCAGTACATATGTTCCCAAGCATGAGAACTGCTTGAATCCAGTAGCATCAGATGGGGAGTTTTTAAAAACACCCGCTTCATTTCTTTCCACACCCGCCACGCATTGTCAATTAATTAACACTTTATTTAAAGAGAAACATGTGTACATGCAAGTATAAGGAAAAATTAGTGGGTGTATGTAGAAGCTCCCACAAGTTGGTGAATTGATTCACATTCAAGTTGACTTCATTGTCTTCGACAGATCAAGATTGATCTTAACCTGCCAAAGGGGAAATCCAGATGATTTTCCTGGCAAATGAAAATTCTGCCCCGTTTGGGGACTTACCTTTTTAGCAAAAAAGTTAAAAAGTTATCTTTTTAGCTAAAAAGCCAACAACTCGCACCAAAAAGTTTTTCTCTCTACTTTTTTGCACATCTTTTCGTAATTAGCCAAAAAGTTATCCCAAACATATAAGTTTTTTTTACTTACTTTTTTAGCCAAATAGTCAAAAAGTTACTAAATTAGCCTGTTCCCAAACGAGGCCTTAGCAACGGATATTCATCAAAAAGACTGCAAATTCTCTGCACCATTCATATGGTCAATGTGGCTACTGTTCCAAACTATGTCTGTGTTTAGACATTTTTCCAGGAGTTATAACTGCCCAGTTTATTTATCTTGTTTTATGAAAAAAAACAAGTGTTTTTTTACTAGTGATTATGAAATGGTAGTTGTTGTGTAAAGCTGTGGTGTTGCTTGGTGGTGATGGTAGAGTTGGAATGAGAGAATTTTTTTATTTTTTTGGTCTTTTTCTTTTTCTTGTGATCATGGAGTGGTGTTTTTTGTACCTATGGTGGGTGGGTAATGATGTAATTGGTGGTGGGTGGTTGTGGTGGGGGTGGGTAGTGATATTAATGGCAGTGTGAAATGTAGGGTGGCGGTGGGCAGTGATATTATTTGAGAAAATCAATCCGCAACCGTCCGCTCGTCATCACGCATCCGTCCAAAATGTGGCGGATCGGTTTGGTTCGGTCGGTTTTGGCGGATCGGTATATCCGCTGCTCACCCCTAGTAGCGACGGTGGTGATGCAACTGGTGTGAACTCTAAGGTGATAGTTCTGGACTGAATAATTATTTTTTGTTTTTTATTTGTTAACTAAAACTACAGCCTTGGCTGTGTTTTCCTAACCGTTATATGACTAAAGGTTAACTGAAGGGAAGGTGTACATCAAACAAAATTATGATATGTTCAAATCTTGAATTTATTAAAAGAATGAAAAATGGAAAAAATATAAATTTAACTTTTGTGACTTTATTTTTTGTTTGTTTATCTTTTCTTTCTAGAAATCTTTACTGATTCAAAGGGTTGTAACATGCAATTATGCGAAGGACCCCCACATTGTCAATTACTTACTCCATTAGCCATGATGATGAGCTTTTCTTCAAATAGTAGAGTTAGAAAATGATGATAATGAGGGTAAGTTTTTTCTCTCTTTTTTATTTTATTTTAAATTTAAATTTAAATTATTCTTGTGAGATTGGGAGAAAATAATATGTTCTTTCAATTTTCTTCTTTATCATGTGTAGATATATCTATATGTGTATAGGAAGTGAAGTCTTCCGTTGTAAACGGAGGCAAAGAAAAAATGTCTCTGGTTAGGGTTAAAAGGAGTGAAGTCTAAAGGGTAATTTTTTCATTTCATATTGAATGATAAATTTTTCTTTTTAACACAATATTTCAAGGCCAAAAAGGTATTTCTCTTTCATATTCCAATGGTTTTATTAATTTTACCCTTAATGAAAGAAAAGCTTATATGATTATATCAAAAATTTTGAGCTTATTGTAATTATTTTTTTAATTGGAGCTTAAATATTAACGAAAATTTTATTTTATTTTTTAATGACGACAAAATAACAATGTTATTACGGTGACAATTTCAAAGATGCCCCAAAAAAAACAAGTAGTCTTGTTTTTAGACCACACTTGATGGATCAGATTAATTTGATTTTAATTGAAAGATACCTTCTTTTTTTTTTTGGTTTATTTTTGGTCTGATTGAAAGATATGCTCTAAGCACCTAAGGTTTGATTTGGGTGATTTAGGCTTGTCCTGTGCATTGAAGTACTGACCCATTTTTCATTGTGAAAGCTAAGAAAAATGACATATAGTTAATTATTATAAGGTTTGACTTTGCATACACTACTTTACAATCCTTAGTTGGTCTCCAATAATACAAATTTATCATATTTCTTTTAGTTATTATATAATGTGACATATATGACTATTCAATATTAGTAAAATTTATTATGTATCATGTTAAGTACTAAATAAAATGTGACAATAAAAATAACAAGTGTAACATTATCGATAAGTCTTATATATCGTCTTTTTTTATAATTACATAATTGATTACAAAAAAAATGTCGATAATTATATAAATAAGGCGATGTGACTCACTATTTAAAAATTGGTCCATGCACATTAATTTATTTATATTTATTTTTTATTAATTTTGCAGTATATTTGTTTATATAGAAACATTGTTCTATTTCAAGTTTCTAAACTAGTATAATTATTATTATTATTTTTCCCCCCTCTTGTTGAGTCATTCCTGCATTATCATTACCCTTTGTTCCAATTTTTATTCATTTTTGTAACATTATATTAATTTTTTTCTTTAGTAGACACCAAGTGCCGTTTTGGAAATTTTCATAAAAAGTCACGTTTTTTATCATTTCCCAAAAACGTATGTGGCCAAAAACGCAACAAAATTGATTTGGGAATGGCTAAAAACGCAAGTGTGAAATTACAAATTAAGGCCTATAACAAAAAAATAAATTTCTTATGTTGGGTAAAAGGATTTTGGTCATTTTAATTTGATTTGATACCATAAATAAATATTAAACTAAAAAGTAAAAAGTTAATTTTTTACCAATTTTCTAAATCAATTTCCAAAATATTAAAAAACTTAATAAAAAATCAAAAATTAACTTTTTATCAATTTTCCAAAACACACCCACGAGTCACCACATTAGTTGGTTTGGGGTGTACTCTTTCTGCTCCAATTTCCCAAAGCCAAATAAATAATTAAGCATATGCTTTGTAATGCTCCATCAACAATGAAAAAGCATGTGCAATATGAATTATAGCCAAAATAAATAAATAAATAAATAAAAGATCTATTAATAAAATTAACATACAGTAACCTATTAATTTAATTTTTCAAATTAAAAGGATGTAATTTGTATTTGTATTTTTATATTTAAAATAAAATAAATAAACTGTGGGCCCTAATTGAAAAGAAACACAAACCTTAAAATGGACGCGCATGCACGCATCAATCAAATAATATGATGTTGGTGTAGTTGATGATAGATAGCTAGATAGACGCTGTATGGTGGTGACTATTCATGTCCGCACCGCATCCAAACAAAACCCTTCCCGTCCGATCTCTGTCCCCCTCCCTCCCTCCTCTTTCTCTCTCCTCTCTCTAGACTAGACACGCTCTCTCTGTCCCCCCAGCAACTAGGGTTTCTGTTCTGCTCTACTCTCTGAAACCTCCATTTCTGCTTCAATCACCTCCAAACCCCTCCATCCAAACTAAGTGTAAGCTCGGATTCAGCTCTTTCTCTCTCTCTACAAAATCCAATACTCCTCTCTTTCTCTCTCAAACAATAGCTTCAAAGCTCAATCGTTAATGGCGAAGACCAAACCAGGCAAGAAAGACGTTGATTCTTACACCATCAAAGGCACCAACAAAATCGTCAGACGTAACTCCCCCTCACTCTCTTTCTATTTCTCTCTCATACACTATCTTTCTTTCTCTCTAATTTTTGTTTTTTTTGGCAGCTGGGGATTGTGTGTTGATGAGACCATCGGACTCCGATAAGCCTCCATATGTGGCACGCGTGGAGAAGATCGAGGCCGATCACCGGAACAACGTTAAGGTTCGGGTTCGGTGGTACTACAGGCCTGAGGAGTCTATGGGAGGTCGGAGACAGTTTCACGGAGCAAAAGAGTTGTTCTTGTCGGACCACTACGATGTGCAGAGTGCTCACACGATAGAAGGGAAGTGCATTGTTCACACATTCAAAAATTACACTAAGCTTGAGAATGTTGGTGCTGAGGATTACTTTTGTCGGTTCGAGTATAAGGCTGCCACCGGAGGTTTCACTCCCGACCGTGTTGCCGTGTGAGTTGAATTTCCTGTTGAGTTTTGAATTGGTTTGTTTGTGTGAGTGGTTTTTTTGGACTAATGAATTACTGTTTTGATGATGTTATTTTTTGAAGGTATTGTAAGTGTGAGATGCCATATAACCCAGATGACCTCATGGTGCAATGCGAGGGCTGCAAAGACTGGTATGCCTTTTCTTTTTCTTTTTTTTTTTTTGAAAAAAATTACTTCATGATTATGTTCTGGAGCTATAATTTGCTTTAATTATAAAAATTATTATTATTATTATCATTTTTTTCTTCCATTTGGCATGTTGGGGTTCTATACATGGAATTACAGATGAAATTTGCTATTACTTGCACTCTGTTTAGTTTCTTCACTTGATGAGCTGATTTAACTGAGTTCTTTCTCATTATTGTTTTCCTTGGGAAGGGAATTGAAAAAGGAGAGGGAAACGAGCGTAAGATAATCACTATGGACATTGATTATTGCTATGTTTGGTTTTTGGATTAGTCAAGGAAAATGAGAATCTAAATTTCTTACTTTTGCTTGTTCCATTTGGGAAGATGAAAACAAGAGGAATAGACATTTCTTAAGATTCTTTTTTGGTTGTTTACCCATAGAAAAATTGAGTAATCACGAGTAATTTCATCTCCCTATTCTTTTCCTTTCGCTTGACAAATTTTGAATCCAAACATAACCTAAGGTACTAGATTTTGGGTGAATCTTAGGGGAATAAATAGATATTGTGATGCCACGTGAAGCCACTTTGAGAATGAAGTTTTAATTAGTCTTCCGCCATTCATTTGGTTTGTTGCTTGTGGTATACTTTTTTTTTTTAATTCTAGAATTCAATTCAGATATTCCATCTTTCATTCTTTTACATTTTTGGCAGATCTAATTGTAGTCTTAATTAGTCTTCCGCCATTCATGTATTGTTTTATCTGATCAAACTCTCATTAGCATAATGAGGCTCCTTTTGTTATTTTGTTAATTTGGAAAACAGGAATCTTTTACTGAGGGTCTCTCTTTTCCGTTTTATTTTGCTTTTATTTCATCTGTCTAGACACAATTTTACATGTTCGAAATGTCCAAGGAAGGAGTATATAAACACACACATTGGTTTAACACAAAATTTGCAAGAAATGTAAGGCATGGTGGGTCATCGGGTTCTTAATAAAAAAAATTATTAGACTAATTGCAAAGGAACTGTTTCCTAGGCCTGTGACTTTGAATGTCACAAAAGCTTAGAGGCGATTCTTTGTGAAAGAATATTTTTTGATAAGCTTTCATGAAGAAATATTTTTATTTTTATAATAATTCACAACACTTGTAGTAAATTTATCTAAACTCAAGAAGAAAAGTTCAGGAATGACTTGTGAATATCAAGTCCAAAAGGTCATGCTATCTAGGAAGAAACTTGGAAAGAATATTTTTTCTTTTTGTGACCATTAGGAAAACTGATTGAAGTGGTGTCTTGCTTTGGTGTATACCTTCTTTAATTATTTGTAATTTTAATGCTTTGTAAAGCTAAATTAGCATGATTGAAGTGGAAATCCTTTTATTGGGAGGTATTGCAAAAAATGCTTGTAAATATTAATTGAAAGAGGCTTGTAGTTCAAAATTCCTTAGAGCACTAATACCTCAGTTAAGGTGGTGCCTGTCAATTGATGGAGTTAAGATGGTTCGTTATAGAAGTGGGAAAAGATCGAGCTAATGAGAGAAGAAATATTGGGATATTCTGAATTAAAAATGTGGTGAAAGATTTATTGGAAGGACAAAGTAGAATCTCATATATGACCATAAGTAGTTGAAGCAAATTACCTCATGAGGTTATGTAGAGTGAAAATTACATGAGTGTGTTTTCTCCCATGGGATCTGGAGGGAGTCTCATATGTTAGTTGTTAAAATAATTGAGGTCATGTAGTGTGGGACACTACATCACAGGAATATGTTTTGCTTTTGTAGTTTGCAGAGAGGCTCTTATCAATTTATTGATTTAGGTGTTCAGCCTCAATGATCTATCTGCATTCTGTCCCTTACCTATGAGCATGTGTGTATGACAATATCCATAAATAGTTACATTTTTTCCTTAATACATAAACAAATAATTTGCAGGTTTCATCCTTCTTGTATGGGTATGACTATTGAGGAAGCAAAAAAATTGGAACGCTTTTTGTGTTCTGACTGTTCTGATGATGATGCAAAGAGATCGTTAAACTCAATCCCGGTATCACCATCTGTTGAGGCTAAGGTGAAAATACTTTTCCCCCCAGTTTGATATAACTGGATTTCTGTGTATTCAGTCATTGCTTAATATTGTGAATATAACTGTACTTTTTGTGCACAATGTCATATATACTCTTTTCGATTGATTCTATGAATGTGTATTACTATTTTGTTATGTCAATTGAATGATGAGAATATATATTTTTTATCCGCTGATAAATAATTGAATGATAAAGTGAATGTAATAAGATCAGAGAAAACACCTAGGTTAGACGGACTTCAAAGTGTGTATGGGAATTTGTGTTGACTTGACATGAAACTTGTGTGTGTATGGGTTATGTGTCACTGCCAAGATTGTTATTAGACATTTTCGCAATTAGGAGTATACAACAAAGAAATATTAAGCGCGTCACCTGATTCATTAGAAGTTTCTTAGAATACTTTGTAAATATGTTTTCATGTAACATAGATATTGCTTACAAATTTTTCTTTTAAATTATCAATAGGAAATACAGCAAGTGCCCATGTTCAACGAGCAATATTGTGAGGAGACTAAGAACATTTGTCTTGGTGATAGCACAATTTATACCCCATGTTCTAAAATTTGGAATTCGATTGATCTAACTCACACATCAAGGACAAAGATATACATCAGTTAAGAAAATAATCATCCCAGGATAAATCATGGACCTTTTTGCTGGCCAGTACACCTTCACCAAGTAAAAAAATTTTAGTTGCCAACTTTGTAGTTTTCGTTACTGAGCCTTTTTCCTCGCAGAGACTCCTTATTCTTCTCTTTCATTACTGAGGCTTATTCCTGTGCCATTTTTGCCATACCATGTCTATGTATCCAAAGTTTCCACAGGTCAATCATAGATCAGCATTCCTGTTGACATTATCTCACTGGAAGCATTTTCGTGGGCACTCACCTGAATTTCTACATTGCTTTTGATTTAAGATAGGTTTTCCATTAATTCTGTCCTTGCCTTGTCCAGAGCGGGTAATGTATATATTGTTATGAGTGCTGTTTGCCTTATCTTACCCATTGTTCCACTGTTATTATTGTAATTATATAGAGGACTGTATCTCTCGTGATTTTTCTTAGTGACTAAGGCCTGATTTGGAGTTGTCGAACCTATTTGAAGGTGCTGATCACAAGGTTCTGAAGCAATAAGCTGCAAGTTGGAAGTTGAAAGTTGGAACCAATAAGGTTGCCGTTTTTATTTGAGGGCAAGTTGGAAGTTGACATAATTCATTTAAGCCTTAGGGAGGGTTTATGTGTTACACATATATATCTATATATTATAAGAAAAATTTTTGTTGCTTAGTTGTAATATTTATGATAAATGTTTATTATTATTATTATTGGTAAATAAGCATTATACTAGCACTTAAACTATTAGACACACAAGGATATTAAATTTGCCTTGCAAAAGTAACAATTCATCACCAATGGCATATATTTTACCCCTCAATCCTCACAAACTCAAACTGAAAGATTTATTGAAAAATCTCCGTCATTCAATTTCTAAAAAGAAAGCCTAAATTTAGGATAATGGTCAATTCCCTACAAATTTTCTTTTATTTCTTTGGGATTAATATGTTTGAGTGGTCCTATTCTAGTTGGAACCAATTAATATGCTTTAATTTAGGATAATTATCTGTTCCCTACAAATTCTCTTTTAATTTCAAAAGAGAAGCAAGTTTGACAAAAAAATAATCCAAAAGTTTTACTGTATTGCTAAATTCAAACTGCCTTTCAATGCATTTCCTGTCATGATTGGATTTGATTGCAAATTTTTTTTTTTTTTTTTTTTTTTTTTTTGGGAGTGTGAAATTAAATATATGATTTAAAATGTTATTTTAATAGTTGGTACTGTGTATGTGTGGGTGTTGAGGGAAAAATTGTCTACCTTACCTGGGGTTGCGTTGCTCACTGTTTACTCTTACTTGGAGGAAGTCATGTCCTGGTTATGTCATACAAATTTAAATTATTTAACACAAGGCATATGGGGCCAACAACCTTAATAAGATCAATGTAGCATTCATATATTGTACGGTTTTGATATTTACTAGTGTTGGATTTCTGGTATGTCATGTCAATTACATGGGCAAGAGAGCAGTGAATTAAGTTGTGTTCCATCTTACAACTCTTTACCATAGGTTTTGATTTAATTACAGATTATCTGTGTTCATATTGGATTCTTGTGAGGCTGCTTGTTTTTTATTCGCTTTATTGAGTTTGATAATTCATGGAACTCCCCCCACTATACTTTTAGTATTGTCTATTTGAAAGCTCTAAAAACACATGAGGGAGAGCTTTCAAACCAAGTCTTCATTACAAAAATCTTAATGACTGTCAATGTCATCTTATTGAAAAATGGTTCGGTTTCTATTTCACAATTTTTCTCCTTAATCTTTTAAATTATCAGTTCATATATTGATTGATGTGATAGAGAACATATGTTCAGGAGATTAAGATGGTAACGAGGAAGATTTAGAAAAGATGGGAGTTTTGATGAGCTATACTAACGTGATTAAGGGCATCTATGATGAAGCAGCAGTGGCAAACAAGTAATTCATGTAGCAATAGGTTTCCTTAAGAAATGTCACTGTGTTCTTTTGCTTTTCCACTCATTGTATATGAACATACTAGGCATATTGGGATTAGAAATATAGAGCTACACTAGACCTTCAAGGTTTTAGGTTAAATAGAATTGAAAGCAAACACATTACTGTAACTTAGTGAAGCTAGGAGGTATAGTAGAAATCTAAAGCGAAGATATATCTAGGAGTGAGCACTTCCATCATTATGGATTCATTATCCATAAGATCTGATGATTGAAGAGAAAAATACACATGGATGATGAAGTGGTGTATAATTTGTTGATGGCGAACAATTTTCTTTTTTCTTTTTTCTTTTTTTTTGGGTAAGGTCAATGATGAACAAATTATTACATTTAGAGTGTGTCAACATCTATTGAAAGAACAAATTAAATAATTTTGAGTCTTTCATTTAAACAATGACAGGTTGAAGTAATAGTACCTGAGTTGCTAGTTTTACCCACTAGATTGCTAAGAAAACATGTAAGAGGAAATAAAATTTAGAATCTTAAGAAAAGTTTTTGAGTCCTATCGCTGTCTGATATTCTTTTCAATGTTATGTTTTTGTTTTGTGTGTTTTCTGTCATAATGAAAAATGTTGTTATGCTAGAAGAATTTGGGTACTCATAAAATAGAATATGTTTGCTTTGTGATTTTTTTGATTGATTCCAATATACGAATATTGCTCAACCTGGTGCTTGTGTTCTATTATTATTATTATTATTTTATTTTATTTTTTTCTTATAATGGTGCTTATGTTCTATTATTATTATTAGTTTTTCCCTATAATGGTGCTTATGTTCTATTAATGAATCATTTAATGTCTAAGGGGATTGTGTCTGATTCCAATTCTAGGTGGAGCAGCCAAAGCGCAGAAAGAGATGACGGATTGGTCATGATGCATGCTGTGGAGGTACTCGTTTTCTTGCGTATTAGCTGCAGTATTGTTGTTGTGTTGTTGAATTGTACAGTGCAGAGAAGGTACAGTGCAGAGAAGGTACTGTGCTTGCACAAACCAGAGGCTTTCCTTAATTTACTGTATTGAACCTCATTATCTATAAATGTTCGTTGATGTGTGCTAGACTCGGGAAATGACTCTATCTTTGTCTTGTCTTCATGTGACTACAATTTGTGTGCAAAATGGGGATAAAAAATTGGCAGTAACTTGTTGAAGTTCGGAGTCCTTAATGCAACATTAAACTAGAATTATTAAGAACTAAACTTGAATCTGTTGTGATGTGCTTTGCTGGTTTTGTTTTGTATTGTATTGATGAGAATTGTTGAAGGCTACATTTAGCATGGGAGATATGACAAGGCTGTGCAGTCTGCACTAGCAGATCAAGATACTGATGCATCTTGCATTTAAAAGAAAAAAAAGATTTTCGATGCAGCTTTGAGTCCTTTTTCAACTCGTGAGATTTGATTATTCGATCGGTTAGCAAGTGGATACTAGTTTTTTGGAGTTTGTTTCAGAAGATTGCTTATGTGCAGCCCAACTTGAGATTTTCTATGAATTGGATTGTTTCCACTCTCGGTCAGATATTGGTTTGCAATATGAATTGGGTCCATTTGAATCAATCTGCCTTTCCCAAACTCAACTGTTTCAGTAGCAATGGATTTCATTTGTTTGAGGGGTTTACTTGTAGAAGGCTGCTGGGCAAGTTGGCTATATTATGAGCCTTTGTTCCATAGCTCATTATCTATATGTTTTTTTTTTTTTTTTTTAAATGACTTTGTATTTATATATATATATATATATAGAAGTTGTGGGTGTGTGTGCGCGTGCACACAATATAACTGCAGCAGTTACATAAATTGTCAATTTTGAATATTACAATTCTATTGTTACAGTTGAGACAAACGAAAGTTTTTCAAACAGTCAAAATGGAGATTTTGTTGATCAAACAGAAAGCATTAAACAGTTTGAAAAAATGTTGCCACTAAATTGATTTGTTCACTTAATAATATGGTATATATATATTTTAAGTTTTGGAAACCATGCTAGGGCCAGTGATGCTAGGGCACTTCTTAATCTAAGTTACATGTTTAGGGATATTAAAATCGATCACAGAATTAGACACGTAATACATATGTATAGACAAGATTTTTCAAAAGCTGATTTCATTAATAATTTTTGTAAAATATTATCCATTCATATATATTTTGCATTTAATTCTATGATCGGCTTTTAATTGTTTAATTGTCGGAGGAAAATGTAGATTATTATAATATTTGTTTTGAAGGAAATATTCTCAAATCATTTAATGTAAAAGATGTATGGTTAATTTTGTTTTTCTTTTCTTTCAATTTTATTATTATTTTTTCTGAAGAAATAATTTTTTACTAAAAGGACGGTCGATTCAAATTATCTACTGGGAAGTATTTTTGTGGCTAGGTCAGTGTGGGTGGTCCATAAATAAGTGAAGGATGGGCGGCCCTTTAATTCAAAATAATCACATCACTTCCCCGGTTGCCCACATCTAGTATATATTAGTTGAACATTCGATATTGGTACGGTATCTAATCAAATATTAAATGCGATGGTTACTTAGGTCAAGTTTGACATCTTTAAAATGATCTATCTTTTTATTTTTTTATCTTTTTTTTCATCACATCACTTTTTTATTTTTTTACATATTTTTTTCGTAAAAGGATAAAAAGTACACTTATTTAGATCATTTCAAATAACCCCTTAAATTTATATAAAAGTTCAACTTATTTATCTTATATTAAAAATTTTTATTTGTCGAATAAATTTCACTACAATCTTATTTTAAATGTAAATGTACATAAGTCAGTGTGGGTGGTCCATAAATAAGTGAATGATGAACGGCCCCTTCAATTCAAAATAATCACATCACTTCCCCAGTTGCCCACATCTAATATACATTAGTTGAACATTCGGTACGGTATCTAGTCAAATATTAATTGCGATGGTTACTAAATTTATATAAAATCCAATTTATTTATCTTATATTAAAAATTTTATATTTGTCAAATAAATTTCATTACGATCTTTTTTTATATATAAATGTATATAACAATCATATGCAATGGTTACTAAATTTATATAAAAATTTAACTTATTTATCTTATATTAAAAAATTTATATTTGTCAAATGAATTTCACTACAATCTTAATTTATATGTAAATGTATATAACAATCATATGTCATCTAACAAACTCCACTAACAATCATATAACAATGCATTTTATACACATTAAGCGAAAAATGAAAATAAAAAATTTAATTTAGCGATTGCTATATAGTAGATTGTAAAAAAAATAAAATAAAATAACATGCAAGTTTGTGTAACGAGTACTGTTAAAAATATTAATAAATATGAATCATATACAAATAAAAATATCTCCTTATAAAAGGAAAAATTATTTATAAATCCTATTAGGGATACTTATGTTACATATGATCTTACTAAAAAACTTATGTTCCCATAAATCCTGTGGGAAGTTTGTTAACACATTTACTCTCAATATTAGTTGTTAATATCATAAATAATAGTAAAACCATATATAAAAAAATTAAATATTACCATAGATCATATCTATATAAACGTAACGTAATGTGATACCTATACGTAACGTGACACCTACATAAACGTAACGTGACACCTATGATCTATATAGGAAATTGCATATTATCATAGATCATATCTACATAAACGTAACGTAACGTGACACCTACATAAACGTAACGTGACATCAACATAAACCAGCAACATTTTTACATTCAATTTAAAAACATAAAAACTCATTAAATTTGCGAAACGTAATGTGACACGTTACGTTACGTTACGTTTATGTAGGTGTCACGTTACGTTACGTTTATGTAGAATCTTGTGGAATACATTCCTATCTAAATAGGATTTGAGACTCTATAAGAAATTACACAGGACTTAACCTACCATAAGTGTCTGAAAAAAAGACTTATAAATATGTCTCCCTATATAAAATGATATGAAAAATTTATATTAACAGTTGTGATTGGGAGCTCTAAGGTCATGTTTGATTCAAAAGATTAATAGTGAAGTATTAATAATCCTATTAAATTAGTGTAGTATTCACTATCCAATTGGATTAATATCCATTAGATTAATAATCACACCCCTACCCCATTACTAATAATCCTACAAATTTGTTGGATTAATTATCCATTGGATTAATAATCCTAAACCAAAATGTTAAAACAAACATGGAATAATTGGGCCTACAGATTAATAATCTCAATCCCATACTCTAATCCACCCAATCAAACATGCCCTAAAGGAGTTGCTCTAACAACAACTCTAATGAGCTAGCATGGAATAAAAAATTAAAAATTAAAAAAAAAACAAGAAACATATATCACATAAACGTGGGTCAGACCCACTATCAGCTCATTAGAGCTAATTTTAGAGTTCAAGAATTAGAGTTTTAAAGTATTTTTCTTATAGCTGTATTAATACATTTCAAATTAAATAGGCTTATTTTTTTAAAAAATATTATTATTACATAACTTTTTTTTAAAATTTATTTTTGTAAATTAAACTCAACCTTATTGAGAATTCATAGATTCAATTTTCTCTTCGTGATCAAATGTATTAAAAATAAAGAAAAATTACGGTTACAAATAAATTTTCAATAAAAAATTATCAAAATTTATTAGTAAATCTCATTAATTAGAGCATCTCCAATGCACTAGGCATATAATACTTGTTAGTTAAAATGCCTAGTGTGATTCACTTTTTTCAATTCCAACGCACTAGGCATATGATTAGACATTTTGGCTCAACTCATATTCACTAGTTACATGTAGCTAGCCTTCAACGCTAGGCAAAATGTATTCAATCATTAGGATCATTTCCCTTCATCTTTGTTGTTGACGTGGCATTCTATAAAATTAATAGTATTGGATTAATAGCTAAAATAAAAAGCATAGTTGGAGTAAAAATATAAAACAGTTGATAGATAAAATAAAATATATATTTTATAGTAATATTTAGATAGGTAAAATGCCTACTACCGTTGGAGATGCTCTTAAACTCACTGATATCGTATGTACCTATATTAGTAGGTATGCTAGTTTCTTAACATAAATTGTTATGATATATATATATATATATATATTTTGATGGTGATATGGTATTCTTTTTATTAATTCAAAAACCGAAAGTCAAAATGCCAATATTCCCAATATGTATATATAAAATTTATTTATTTATTTATTTTCCCTCTTCATCCCCACTCTCAACGTGGCTCGAAATATCCAAAATAGCTCTCTCTACAAAGATTGATTTTTAGGGATTGTAATTAGGGTTTCAATTCATTAGATTTTCAATCCAATCCCTGATAGCTCCATTTCTAGTGGTTGTTTGTGTCTTCATCTTCTTTCACAGATCTTCAATTGTAGTATCAATGCAAGTCATTTTCTCTCTCTTCCTCAATCTCTTCGTCCCTTCAATTCAAAAACGCAATCATTCGATTTCAAAGTCAACTCACACGCAGAGTCCAGACTTCTTCGATTTAGAAGCCATTCCACGCACTAAATCTCAGTGCTGAATCGTGATTTTGGTATCAGGTATGATATTGTGATTAAGGTTATTGTTTTGCTGTATAATTGTATCTCCGTGGTTTGTGTTCGTGAAATCTTGAAAATGTATGTGTTTTAAGGCATTTCAAGGTGGAAAATTTTGGGGATAGGGTTAGGGTTTTGTGGATATGATTAGGCAGATTCTGGGTAAGCTTCCTCGGAAGCCATCGTCGAAATCATCACACAACGATTCGAACAATGATGGGGCGGTTTCAACTATGAATTCCTCGACTTGGAATTCCATGAATAGCAGCTCGAAAAGCACTACGGTTTCTGGGAAAGTTTCGAATTTGGGTTCTGGTGCAGGTCGCTCTATCAATGGAACATATGCCCCAAACTCAATGAGTAAATCAAATCAAGGGAAGAAATCGGGTCCCTTGGCTGCTCAAGGTGGTGGACCGGTGTCGAATATTGCAACATATGAAGCTTTGCCAAGTTTTCGTGATGTTCCAAACCCAGAAAAGCAGAATCTTTTCATTAGGAAGTTGAAAATGTGTTGTGTTGTCTTTGATTTTAGTGACCCCTCTAAGAATATCAAAGAGAAGGATATAAAGCGGCAGACATTGCTTGAGCTTGTTGATTATATCTCCACTGTAAATTCAAAGTTCAATGAGGTCACAATGCAGGAAATTACAAAAATGGTAGCTACCAATTTATTCAGAACTTTTCTATCCACTAATCATGAAAGCAAGTCACCTGATATGTATGATGCAGAAGAAGAGGAACTGGCGACGGAACCATCGTGGCCTCATCTTCAGATTGTGTATGAATTTCTACTTAGATTTGTGGCTTCGTCAGAGACAGATGCCAAGCTTGCTAAAAGATATGTAGACCATTCGTTTGTGTTGCGTTTGCTGGACCTGTTTGACTCTGAGGATCAAAGAGAGAGGGAGTACTTGAAGACGATTCTCCACCGCATTTATGGGAAGTTTATGGTGCATCGGCCATACATTAGGAAAGCCATCAACAATATCTTCTACCGTTTTATCTTTGAGACAGAGAAGCACAATGGGATAGCAGAATTGCTTGAGATCTTGGGCAGTATTATTAATGGTTTTGCTTTGCCTTTAAAGGAAGAGCACAAGCTTTTCCTTGTCCGTGCCTTGATTCCACTTCACAAGCCCAAGTGTGTAGCCATGTATCACCAACAACTTTCATATTGCATCACTCAGTTTGTGGAGAAGGATATAAAGCTAGCTGACACGGTAATTCGTGGTCTTTTAAAGTATTGGCCATTAACTAACAGTTCAAAGGAGGTGATGTTCCTCGGTGAGTTGGAAGAAGTTCTAGAAGCCACACAGGCTGCAGAATTTCAGCGCTGCATGGTCCCCCTTTTCCGTCAGATTGGACGCTGCCTCAATAGCTTACATTTTCAGGTACTGCGTACAGTTTATTCACCCCAAAATCCATATTTGCTGAATTTATTGTTGTTGTTTCTTTTAGTGGTAGGTACTATATTAATTGTAAGGGTAAATTTTTGCTTTGTCCCCTTGGGTTTGGGGCATGTGTATGTAATCCCCTAACATTGGGTAATTCAATTTGCACACCACATTTTATCTCAGTACACACCATTTATACCTTTTGTATATCAACTTTCGAACAAAAAATGAATGTTCAGATATCAAATTTTGAACAAAAATAAATTGTTCGGATATCAATTATTGAACAGGATTTTTGTTCGAAAGTTGATATTTGAACAATTGATTTTTGTTCGGAAGTTGATATCTGTGCACAAATGGTGTATTGAGATAAACTGTGGTGTTGAATCGAATTAACCCCCTAACTTTAGGAAATAAGCAGAAAATATGGATTAAAATACCCTGGTAACATCTGTTAAACACACTTATAAATTCCTAAATACCCTCATTTTCTTCCTCCCTTGTGAACTAAACCTTGGTATATATGCATATATGTGTATAAAGCAATCAACTTCCCCCTCCCTTTCCCACCACCCCTTTATGAAACATGACAAAGCAAGGGTCACTTGAGATGTTTCATATCTTAGAACAAAATCCTTTACTATGGGAATCCCCATAAAGGGAATTTAGCTCATCAGCCACAACTTGATTTCCATACCTGGATGTTTCTAGTGTTCTCAGTGGGAACTACCAGATTGAGAATGTATGGTTGGCAGTGGGGGAAGTGGCAGTTACTGAAAGAAATTGAATCACACCTCTTAAAGATTGTTAATAATGAACAGCTGGTGAATGATTTCAAGAGGAGCTCAGGAAGAAAAATAAAAGTGGAGGGAAGAAAATGCTACAACTGTCACTCCAACAGATTAATAAGCTTCAAGTAGATCTCAGAGACAGAAGCAATGAGACTTCTGAGGGAATAGAATTGCAAGGGAAATTACTCCAGCTGATTGAAACAAAATGCTTCGAGTTACTGTCAGACAAGAAGAAAAGAAGCAGTGTTGTTGCTGCTTAAAAAATTCTGAAACTCAATTCAATGGGACCAAAAAAAAAAAGGCAAAAAAATGGTGGTGGCGGGAACGAAAGGGGTTACAAGTGAGGGAGGGAGGAGAGGTGAGAATTGTGATGATGTGTTTTAGTCCATAAATTGTAAGGGGTTATGTGCACATGACTCAAACTACAAGGGGTTAAAGTGAAAAATCCCTAATTTTAATGAGCACTCTGTTGTAGGTGCATACTTCATCTTTGGTAATAGTGACATGTTTATCTTTTTGTCTTTCCTTTGTTTTGTTTTATTTGGAAATTCTTTTTGTTCTGACCAAACTTCTTTTCAATCTGTTATCCATTCTTTATTGGTTTTTTTGGTTTAGTGAGTCCTAAAATGCGATTTATACTAGAGAATTATTTTTTAATGACCATTCCTCTTTCAAACTTTCGCAAGGTTTCTCGGTAAGTCAGATTCATAAAAACTCAAAATTTTAATAGTTGGGTTTCTTTTTTGAGAAATTTTGGATTCATGATGTCTTGGATGCTTTATGCTATGGCGAATTTTGTTGGACAAGGAATTCTTTCTATAAACAGCTGAGCTGTTCATTCTCTTACTTGAATAGTCTGAATGGATTGCTTTATGTCTTGTATCCTGTGGCATGGCTTGTGGTGATCCATGTAATTATCACAATAAGATGTGTGGGATGTAAATCTGTACTTGAAATTGAGCAAGTGTGGCATATAACTCTACCCCAAGTCAAAATAATTTCAAGTTGACATGCTTTATTATTTGTTATGATAAATGGATATTTAATGTGGGTATAGTATGCCGGACAAAGACATCAGTGATGGATTCTTGCACAAAATCTTCTTGCTGTAGTATATTATGTGCCATTTTTGGATTTCTTTGATTTGCCATTATTGAACCCATAATGCCATTGTTGTTTCCTATGCAATGATATTTTCATGCCCCTAATTGGCATGTGACTCCCACAAGATGATTAGCAATTGATATAACTTGAGTAGAGTTATTACCATGATTCAGAATCTTTGGGTTGGATAAAGTCCAAGGTTTTATTTGTTACTATGCGGGGACAAATTTTATGTACTTTTGTATAGGATTTTATGAAGCTATAAATATTATACGAACAGAACAACCCTAGAAGATGGATAAGGTTTGAAAAAAGATATGTGGAAGTGTTTTAAGCTCTCTCTCTCTCTCTCTCTCTCCTTACATATATATAGGGATGATATGGGGTGGTCCCCTTTCCTGATCATGCCCCACCTAGAGAGATCTGTTCCCAGACTCCAACTTATCATAGGGGATTGCTTTTGCTGATCACAACCTTGCCCTGCCATATCAAATCACAAAGTCGATGTGCCAACCCAGTCCTGAATAGATAAGACTAAAAAGAGGCAACAGTAGAGGTTGTGAAAATCTTCTATGAAGAACAATTTTAGATCTCACACCAAAAGGTAAAAGAAGTTGGGAGGTAAACCTGTATAATATTCACCTTCTTATTTTTCTTGAATGTTGTTTATAGTGACACCACATAAGTTATTCCATTGGTATGCATATGTTTATATCCATATATAATATATCATGATTGGAAAAGTGACACCACATAAGTTATCTTCATGGAAGAAAGGACGTTGTTGAAACTATCAATCGGCAATGGAACAACAAGGCAGCACCAGTTTGGATTTTGGACAATATAGGCAGTGGCCAGTGGCTATATAAAAAGAGAGAATGTTTCTAACTTTTTGGAATACCACAGGCTTTAGTCCTCACTCTCATTGGCCTCCATCAACTACTGAATTTTCTTTACTTTTCTATGTTTATTATTTAAAATGGAATTTTTGTTTTTCAGTTCTACAAGTCGTCATAAAATTTTATACCAGCCAATAGAAAATATCATTATCTTCCAGAAGATTGTATATGCAGCTTTTGCAAATTAAATCATCTATGAAAACAACATATGTAAATTTTTTTGATATTTCTTTCCTGTATGACAAGATGATACATAACTTCCATTTCCTGTACTTTATTGAAATGAGTGGTTCATTTTGGTAATTTCTAAAATATGATCATTTTCAACTGTTGCTGCTTTTTGCTGATGACTGTTTGTGTACTTTTTTTGTGGCGTGCACTCTATTGATTATTCACGTGCAATATATTATGTTTTTTTTGTGTACATATTTGATGCAGTAGAATCATTGTGGGTTAAAACAAGCACTGAACTACATGAGCTGTTATAACTAAGCAATAGTGGGATTACTAGTACCACTATTAGGGAATTTGCACAGTTCAAGTACTTGTAATCGGATAGGTTTAGGGAGGGAGGGCTTGAGTGGCAAGGCTTGAACCCTCTTAGAGGTTGTGACCTGACTTGAGAAGTTCTATCTGCCCCTAGTTTTGTGGGTGGGTTTGAATCAGAAGAATAATTCTCTCCACGAAAAGTTGGGGTAACCTGCCTACCTTCTCTCTCTCCTAGACTCTGTTGTAAGTGGACACCTCTCGTACACTAGCTGCAGTCTTTTTCTTCTTTTTTTTCTTTTTCTTTTTTCTTCTCTCTCTCTCTCTCTCTAATAGAAGGGGGACTGAGGAGCCAGGGAAAAGAAAAAGAAAAAGAAACTAACCATCAGTTTAGGACAAGTATGAAGATGATGTAGCTTCAATAACGGCTTTCATAATTTCTGTTGGATTGGTAATTTTTGTCCTTTGAGAGTGCGTTTGGTTCAATAATTCTCCAAGGAATGATTTGCTTGTGAGCTACTTCAATATCCTTCTTAGTTATATTTCTTACAACAATTTAAGTATCATTATTGATCGACACTTGACAAGATTTGGCATTTTGGAGTCACACACTGAATATTGTAGCAGATAATTGTACAAGCTGTATACTTCATGATATATTGTTTTCCTGGATAATCACATGGTTAAACGTTGTAGCTTCAGGCAAAGGTAACTACAGCAAATGGATCCATGTACATGACACTAAGTAGTTGGGAGTAGTTGGTTGTTTCATAACAATGGCGTTCTTAGGCTACCTTTTTCATCTCTCTTAACAATGACAATCAACCTTAGTTAAACGATGTAGCTTTGGACAAAGGTAACTACAGAAAATGGATCCATGTACATGACACTAAATAGTTGGGAGTAAGGTGGTTGTTTCATATCAATGACGTTCTTAGGCTACTTTTTTTATCCATCTTAACAATGGCAATTAACCTTACAGCCTTTTCTACATCTTCCCTTGTCTGGAGGTTGAATTACTTCTCATTATCTGAGACCTCAGACAAATGTTGAAACTAAGAAAGGAGAGTTATTAGTTGGCTTTTGATATCCTTTTCCAGCACCAATGAGGTTCCAATCTGGAAGGAACTCACTCTGCTTTGTGAAAGTCCTCATGTCACTTAGTGAGCCTCAAACCGATATTCTACTCTTTTTTCCCTAAAAATAAAGCAAGATAATGCATCATACAAATCCAAGTCTAATAAGTCTTGGAAATTTGTAATCTACTCTATTTATCCTGAATATGATTAATGCGTTTCTTGCTATCCTCAACATAATTGTCTTCATTCTGGCAGGTGGCTGAGCGTGCCTTGTTTCTCTGGAACAACGATCACATTGGGAATTTGATCACGCAGAACCGTAAAGTAATACTGCCTATAATTTTCCCAGCCTTGGAGAGAAACACACGAAGTCACTGGAACCAAGCTGTTCAGAGCCTGACACTTAATGTGAGGAAGATATTTTCAGATGCTGACCAAGCACTGTTTGATGAGTGCCTAGTAAGATTCCAAGAAGATGAAATTAAGGAAAAGGAGGCTCAGGAGAAGCGGGAATCAACATGGAAGCGCTTGGAAGATGTGGCAGCCTCCAAGGCTGTTGTAAGTAATGAGGCTGTGCTTGTGAAGTTTGTCTCTTCTGTTGCCATTGCTACCAACACAAATCTGCGAACAACTGTGGGTAGTTGACAGCATCATGCCATGCAAATTGGAGAAATTGCTCTCATCACATATCAAGGAATACAAAGGTGCAGTTTGGGGATCAACGAACCCAAAGGATGAAAAGTTAAGGGATTGGTGAGCCGCTTCCCTAGGGTTTCATAAATGCAGGTTTGCAAGCTGAGATTATGAAATGAAGGTAGAGTTTTGTGCATATTAAGGTGGCTCATTTTACCCATTTTTTTTTCCTTTGAAGGTTTGGATGGCTTATTCCTTCTTTTTTTTTTTCTTGTTGTTAGCCATGGATGGAGGTGTAGTGTGTGTTGTATATCATAAGGAATTTGGTTTATAGATGTAGCATTTCTTTGATTTCCTACCTGATTATAATATTTATTGTGTAATGAAGCAAAGAGACTGCTTCCTTTGTGCCTTAGTGCTGGCGTCTGTTTGCTTTCATTTTTACTTTTTTATAGTTTTTACATGGCAAAAAATTGTATATGATCTGACTCGAGCTTTCTATTTGCAATTTTTTCTTGCCTACAAGTCTACGAAACTTGGTAAACATGTTTCTTTTTTGGTTAAACTCGGTAAACAGATTTTGGTGTGATACTAGGACCACAATGCAAAGAATTCTATGATTTTAGGGCAATAGCGGAGAAGTGGAACAAAAACTAAAGGTGTTTCTGGATATTAGATTTTTGGAGGAATTTATTGAAGAAAAATTTGTGGAGGAATTTATTGAAGAAAAAATTAAAAAGAATAGGAAATTTTTTAAACTTTTGCGGGGTTATTTATTTTTTTCAATTTCTTCCATAAATTTCTGATCCAAACACACCGGCTTAAGATTGAGAATGATTCGGGAAGGAAAAACTCTACTAGTTGCATTACTTATTTCAAGCAACAATTACCCATAATCTTGCACAATCATGGTTCTAAACTTCATGTACCAGCCATATTCTGTACATCAATTCAAATGAATTTGAATGTCATTGATCAATTTAGCTAGTGTCGGAATTTTCCTACTAATCTTTGCGAGTCTTTGTCTGCTTTCACAGAATATGGGCTGCACACACTCTGAAAAACTTGGCAATCTTCTGTTTTAGTATCATGATAAATTGTGAAACAACATTGGGCTGAGCGAGCACTTTCATCTTGTAATGAACCAATTACATATTTTGAGGAAGGAAACTCCATTACTGCAGATACTACAAGGAATTTGAAGCAAGTTTCCCTTCAACATAAGATGTGCATACTTCAGCCCAAGTCATTATTTGTAGCTTATCCCCCCCTCTTTCTCTCTCATATTAAGAAGTGAAGTACTACATTTTTAACTTTTTTTTTTTTAATTATCCAAAAAAAAAAGTACTAAATTTTTAAACAAAAAGAGAACAAAAGGAAGAGACATCAATAACTAGAGCAATCCCCATATCTGAATGTCTAATATAAGTAACTAATCGTCGCCATATGCTCGGAAACTGTAACGTTCTTGGTAGAAACCATTAAAGAAGAGGTCAGCCTCGAACCACTTGGGGTAACGAACAAGGTCACCAGCCATAAACTGCATGAATCGTTCGCTCCCTTCAGGTACAACCCTCACCTCCCCTTCTTCAATGTAAACTAACTGGTCTACGTGCCAGTCCCATGGCAACTTGCACTTGCCTGTCTTCCACATTGACCATTTTGAAACCCCCAGCTCCACTAGTCGTTCTGGTGACACATTCCTTTCCACCCTCACATTGTACAGTTCCTCCAAAGGTTTCTCTACTGTCATTGCCTTTATACAATGACCCTTTCTTGGAGTACTGTGTAACCTTCTACACTCTTTGCTACTTCTGTTGGTAGAGAAATAGCTAAATGTTGGAGCCATGACCACATTTGCCATACCTAGACTGTTTCAGCATCATTACAACACAAAAACATTACTCGCTTTAAAAAAAAAAAAATTAATTATTTGATTCCCTGTGTGTCCCGAAAGAGTAAATAAATCATCAAAAAAACATTTTAGTATGGAAAATTGGCAATCTAGTGCGAGATTACATTTCTAGCAAAGTCGAAACATAGCTCTGGGTTTAATTCAGTGAAAGGAAGAAATAATGGAAAAGATGCATATAACATAACCAACAACAGAAGCTAAAAAACACCAAGAGAGCAAAATGCCAAACAAAGGAAAGAAAAATTAACCAGCTGCAGACTCTAGCAAGTCCTTTGCAAGCTAGGAGAACTTAGAAGCAGACAATCAGAAGAAAGGCTCAAGGAAAATTTGTTTCTCAGAGCCCTTGCAGCCATCTTGTGAGCAGCATTATTTTCTTGCCTAGGGGTGTACCATTATTCCACAGTGGATTAGAAGCAATAACAGCTTCACCCTAAACACAACACTGTTTAAGGCTGGTGGAAACCATCACTATGAAAAGTCCCTAAATTAATACTAAACTGAACAATATGATACGAATCCTTGGGTAGAATTCATCCTTGAAAACCAGCTTGCAAGGGGAGGGTGCTCAAGAGGCTTATATGGCCATGGCCTTTGTTAACTGTTGGGGGATCATAACACAATGCCCTGTGCCAACAACTTGGATCGTTTCTAAGGCTACATTTGATCTTGGATTTATGGAGCAAAAAGAAAAGGGAAGGGAAAAGTGAATGGCGTAGAAGCTATTTATTTATTTGAATTTCACATTTTCCTTTCCTTTTCTTTTCCTTCCACAAATCCAAGCTCAAAACACAGCCTAAATGAATCCCTCTCCTCTTGTCAGCTATACGTAGAACCATATCCTTACCTTAGCTAGAAGATCCTCAAATGAATCAAACAGATTAAAGAATTGTTTCGCCGCTCATTTGATACATTATGTTCCTTCAAACTGCGGTCTTCAATAAATTTTCAACAAATGGATTAGTTTTCCCCTCAGTGCAATGAAAATGACTTGCACGAATAACCATCAGAAAAAAAGACTAGTCTTGCATTCCATTGTGGAAATGCAGACTATGCAGAAAAAAATCCATAATTTCAAACATAATTGAATCAAATTTTCCCAACATGAGGACAACCTCAAAAAGGTTTTGCTGTCATACCAGTAATTAACTTTCACATATTTCTTTTCCCCCATAAGGCTGTGTTTGGATAAGGCTTTGTGGATGGAAAGGAAGAAGTGAAGGAAATATAGGCTAAATTTTTTCTCCATATCCCTCAAATTTTTTTTTTCCTTTCCAAATCTCTACCCAAATCCAGGATCCAAACACAACCTAAATTTCCAATAGATAAGAGGAATTGGCAAAGTTTTTAAGCATTCTCTCAATATTATCACATGCTTTTGCTATAGATAAGAAATTCAATGAATACCCATCACTTTCAGCAACCAGTTCATCTAGTAACACTAATGCACAGATACAAATTTGATGAACAAAAAAAGCTCAGCAATGTTGGGTACAAAAATAATAGAAGAATATTGAAGGAAAACTGTGATACTGAAACTGTATATAACAAAAAAAGAGTAGTTACCCTTTTGGTTTGTTGGCAGGAGGGTTTGATTGCTCTGCTGAGTCGAAACGCTAAAACCCTAAAGAGAGAGGTTTATCATAGATCACTCACTCAATCCAGTGCAATATATAGAGAAAACAGGCTCAGGATAGGGCTGTGCCCATTATTACCTCTGTAAAGATATATCTCTCAGCAAATTTTGATGAAAGACCTCAAGGTTTACTAAAATACCTCAAAGAAGCACTTTTGCACCTCCTAAAAGACAATCATGTTTCACAATGGGCTTTTTTTTTTATAATTAAAATAGTTAATAAAGATAAAATAAATTAAAATAATTAAAAAGATAAAATATTATATTATTATTATTATTATTATTTTACAATTATCAAATCAATTGCAATAAAAAGTTAACTTTCTTTTTAAATATAACTTTTTAATTAAGTTAAAATAATTATGATTATTTTCATGAAAAGTTTTTCATGATACCTACCATTGCTGAATTCTAATATACACCCCCATTGAAATTTTTGGGCAAATTACAAGCACCCTCTTAAGATTTGTTAAAAATACAGATTCTCTCCTGAAGTTTGAAAAATTACAAATTGCCCCCTGAGGATCAAATTTTCATAACAAATTAGAGAAAATTAAGGAGGAATCTGTATGAAAATAAAAATCTCAGGGGGCGATTTGTTATGAAAATATAAACCTCAGGGGCGGGATGTAATTTCTCAAACCTCAGGAAAAAATCTGTAATTTCACCAAACCTCTAGGAGGGTGTATGTAATTTGCCTTAATTTTATTATCTAACCAAATGACCAAAATGGTCAAAATCTTAACCCAACCAACCACACAGCTCTAGCCAATAACCTAACTTCGGTCATTTTATTTTTTTTATATTTTTTACGAGTCCTTTCTAGTAAAACGAAAAAAGAAAAGGATATGAAGAAAAAAAAAATGTAAATTCATAAAAAAAATATCAAATTTAATTATTAATTTTTATAAAATTGGAAAAATTAGTCTAAGGTCCATCTCCTATTTTTAGTAACGGAAGAGGTCTACAATATTATTTTATAATGTCTAAAGTCCCTTAATCCTACGCTCATATATCTCAGAGAAATTTGATTCTTTCAAATCAAATCTCATTTTTCCCTCTCGGTCTTCCCTATTTCGTCTCTCTTTCTCTCTCTCTAAATCCAAACCTCACTTGATCGAATTTCCAAATCTCTCTTCTGAAAACGAATCCAAATCGGAATCCAAACCCAAACCCAAACCCAAATCCAAATCCAAATCCAAATCCAAATTCAGAGTCGAAATCGCATTCGAGTTCATCAACATCGCGTAATTCTCTCCTTGAATTTGAAAATTCATCAACCCGAATTTGGCGACGCAATCTGATTTGTAGTGCCCTAGATTGTTCAACTCCGATTGGTTTTGCCAAAGAAGTAGAAACTTTCTCGGCAAGTAATCGACGAATTTAGCCCCACTACCACCATCACTCTGTTTTTGCTTCGGCTTCGGCCTCTAATTCCTTCTTGTGCGCTTCAACACAACAATGAAGAAACAGTCGATTTCTATGACAACTACCACAAAGTTCATCTTGCCGATGACGAGTATTTTTCGACGAACCTCGATAGATGACTCTAATAATAGCTCCCACAAAGGCTAATCTTGAATTTCCTTTAGCTGTACCATCCAACCAAGTAAGAACTAATCCTAGTGGAATTTTGAAAATTGAAGACTTGTTTTCCATTTAATAGCATCTTCCAAAATTGACTAGGTAGGTATTTGGTTTGTTCAAATTTCTCCGATTGTTTAAATTTTTCTAATAGGTCACTGGTTGTTCAAATTTCTATAGTATTGGATTTTCTCTACATTAACTATTTTTTCAACAAAATCAAAATTTCTCTAGAGAGAAATAAAGAATTTATCTAGGTTTGATTTCTACTTTTCAACTTCAAAATTGATTGTTCTTATTGCATTTATGGTTTTGACTTTAAATTTTCTTTGCATTAGCAATTTTTTCAACAAAATCGAAATTTTTGTGGGTTGCCAGGAATTATCCTCCTTTCTGCCAAGGTGAATTGACCCAATTTTCCATATAAATCTACATCACAATATGCTAAAAGTTTAGTACAAATTGAAGAGTCTGATATAAACTATTAACCCTAGACAGAGCACTATAGATATACAAGCCTCTCAATAGCCCATTCTCAACGAAGAAAGCTCACAGTAGGAATATAACTGTCACGACCCAAACCCGGCCCTATGGGTTTAGCACCGTAACCGGCCAGTAATCCGAGATTACCGAAGGCCTACAGAACAGTAATACAGTAAACAGAGTACAGGGCCTGGCGGAAGCCAATACAGTAAATAAATAGTGTCCATTGAGCTGTGACAGTCTGTATGCCAAAAAGATTTTTCATACATTCATACATTAACGGTACAGAACAGTATTTACAAACATTCAGACTAGGGACTCTCTCCCTAGAAAACAGTACAATAACATTCAGTCTATACAGGATAGTAGGACAGTACAGAAGGGGCAATGTAAAACACCCCTAAGCCTTAACACAATAGGCTCGGAACCTCACGGTGAGGCACAGCAGTTGGCTTGACAAAACAGGAGTAACCCTGACGCTCCTAGCTGCGGTCTGGTGCCTGAACACCTACATATATATATGAGCAGTGAGCTAAAGCCCAGTGAATAACATAAAGCGTAAAGGGGTTTAGAATGAATGTCCTTACAGTAATGAAAACAGTTCATTTCAATCAGTATTTCAGTTGCTCAGTACAGTAAACAGTCATATGTGGTACATCCATTAGCATAACAGTAACAGTAGGTCTTAAAAGACCGAACAGTAATGATGGCCATCAGTCAGTAAACAGTAGTGGCTCCACGAGGGAACCGACAGAGATCTCTGTAACAGTAACAGTAACAGTAAACCGTAGGTACTAAGGATGCCACAGTACAGTTCAGAAATAAAGGACATACATGCATTCAGTAATACCAGTTCAGTAAACAGTTCAGTTTAGTATTCAAAAGATAATCAGTTGAACATATCTTTACACAATTGTTACTCACAGAGTTTGGGCTACAGTATGCTAGAGCGTGTCTCTCCAGTTGCCAACCCTACACAGTTCACAGGTTGAACACACACTAAGCTACACAGTTGGGAAATCTCATAACTTAATCCCTAATTTGCCTTGGCGTGTTCTACAACGATATCCTCATCTAAATGTCTTAAACTAGGCCTAAGAATGCCTAGGATGGGATGAGGATGCAAAAATACACATTTAAAAGCATTTTCAAACTTTGCTGAAAATAAGAGCCTCGCTCGAGCGAGACCTTCTACGCTCGAGCGTAAGTCCAAAATCAAAGGCTTAGCTCGAGCGAGTAATCCTTCGCTCGAGCGGTCTGCAAAACAGTAAAAAGTACTGGATGCTGAAATTTTACGCGCGATGGTCGCTCGAGCGAATTCCTGGACAAAGGTGCTCACTCGAGCGGGGAATCCTTCGCTCGAGCGAGGAAGCCAAAGCTTGGGTCGGTTGTGTGCAAGAAGTGAGCTGATGCAATGTATACGTGTAAGTGCAATGAGGCTCCAAGATGTTATATGTTGAGTGTAGAGGTAGTGGCCCACTCAAGGGCAAAACGGTAGTTATGGCAAACTCTGCAATTAGCTTATTTTAATCTAATTTAATCATACCTAATCAAATTTCAGATAATTATACCATAAAATCACATTAATTCTAAGGTTCATAAAACACTAATCGGTTTCTAATTCGGCCGCCGATAAGGCCTTCAATTAGCAGTTTAAACATATAAACATGAACAGATAATCATACAGTCAAACAGATAGAATGCAATTCACTAACATAAACTCAGTCAATTCGGTTTCCAATTTCAGTCAGTCAGTTCAGCACTTTTAATCAGTTCAATTATCAGTCATAATCAATTCAGTCATCGGTAATCAGTGGTGAGGGTTATTACAATAACATCTTCCATCTCCTTTGACTTTTAGTGCTATGTTGTTATATGCATACAAATCACTGAAGGCATCAAACTGCAGACAACACAAGTAAATTTCTCTGGTTTGGAGGGGGATTTTCTCTGGATTTGAGCGAATTTCTTTAGGGTGGAGAGGGAAATTTATCTGGTTTTGAAGAATTTCTTTGGGTTGAAGTGAATTTCTTTAGAAAGTCCAGAGAAATTCTGGTGAGATTTTCTTTGTGAAGTCGAATTTTCTCTGGATCAATTTGAGGGGCCTTAAACTATTAAAATATTGAATGTTCTTTATGTTATAAAATCTTAATACTAGGAACCCTTAAAAAATCCACTATAAAATACTTATTAATTTATAATTATTTTTCAACACTGATATTTTTTTTTAAAAAAACTGCCTTTGTGGGGATCCGTATCTGTGCCACATTAATCTACTAGGAACTCTTGACCCACATTATAAGTGTGTCATACCTAAAACTCTCCAAGAAGCCCTTTCTAGTGAAGGGAAAACAAAACTGTGCATGCCCCCGTGATACAAAACGGATAATATCTTGGTGCGTGCTACAGCACGCTTAGGGGGCTAATGTAGAGCACTACGACATATGAGAGTTTTAGAGATCAAATGTTTTAGTCTTTAAAAGTAATTTTTTTTTTTTTTTTGTAAAAGACATTTATGGACTAATTTTTATCGTTACAAGTATAATCGTTAAAAGATCGTTTCGCAAAGAAAGTCCAAAAGAATGTTTGAAAATTCAAAAATAAAACTTTTAGCGACAAAAATTTAAAAATGTCATTAATAAATAAACTTTTGGAAACAAAATAATTTAGTCTTAAAATGATCTATTTTTTGAGACAAAAAATTTGATCCCAAAAGGATAATAATTCATTATTAATATCTAATTTTTATTGTTAAAAATATAATGACACTTTTTGCAATAAAAATATTTAGTTCCTAAAAAATAATTTTGTCCTTAAATTTTAGTCTTTAGAACCTTAATTTTTGTAGTATGATCCGAATCCGTCTCACATCGGTGTGTTTTGATGTTCATTATAGTCATTTTACTTAAGAGTATAATTGTCATTAAAAAAATATTTCATTAAGTGGGTACAAAGGTAAGTAAGTGTATGATGGCTCTGTTTGGTAGAACTTTCTAAATTTAATTCCACCATTTGGTTTCACTGTGGTGTTTAGTTAGCGTTTATTTTTGAAAATAAGTCTACTCGGTCATCCTCAAGAACGTCCCCTCAGACATCCGGCCGGTTAACTGAAACAATGTTTTTTTTTTTACACCTGTTATTTTTATATTTTAAATAAAAAATATTTTAAAAATAATTTTATAAGCTTTGAATAGAATTTTAAATTATGTGTTTGGTTATAAGATGTAAATTTTTTAATCAAATATTATATGTCACATTAAAAGTTTTAAACTCAATTCAACATTCTTTTTAAAACTCATAACTAAATAAATTTTTTATATTCAAATCATAATTTTAAAACTGACAAATTTAAAATACAACTCTGACTTGTTTTGGCAAACTATTAAAAAGCTAATTTTTAGATTTTTTAGCCAAAAAAACTAATTTTTTTTACCCAAATCACTATCCAAAAAACTAACTTTTTTGACTAAAAAAATCAAACACCAACTTTTTTCCAACTTCCCAAAACAACGCTCTATTCGCCTATCATAATTCTGAATTTTCTGCGTGTTTCGGGAATAGGGTGATCCGCGCAACCCTTTCTCTATCTTTCTTCGTTCTCCTTTGGGTTGTGGGTATGGAGAAAAAAAGAAAGAAAAGAGGTTTTGTTTGTTTCATGGGGATTGGGTTGGGGTTGCTGAAACTGAACTGTATGTATAAAAACGGAGTACAGCTATGGAAGAAAAAGGGGACATTTTTTTTTCAAAAACTTAAAACGATGTCGTTTTTATATACACGAAAATCAACTGTAGAGGATTCGAACGCAAACGGTGAATCGTTTGGGGTCGTTAACGTGTCCAAAGCTTGTACTCATGTTTCCCTTCTCCAGAATAGTGTATATTTCCACATTTTTATTAAGCTCAGAGAAGCTTCAAGGTCTGCCTTTTGTAGTTACTTTACTACCCACAAACAATCCAATTCCCCCCAAATTTTGCTGAATCATGGTGGTGCTTCGGCTTCAGCTTCATCTCCAACAACACCCACCAATTGGTGGTGGTGTCTCTCATCACTACCCATATGCAATTCCACCACCAATTCATAAACGAAAGAACCAATCCTTCCAAGCTCATGCTCTTCCTTCCAGAACCCAGGTACCCATTTCTTCAAAGACCCTCAATTTTTGCTTTCTGTTTTTTCACATTTCATATGTATATATCTATATGGGTACATGTATAGATGATGTTGGCATACGTTTTGTTTGCATATACATAAAACACACTAGATGTTTTTCCTTAAGTTATTTCATGATGATTTTGATGCCAACTGAGCTAAAGATTCAATCTTGTAGAGGATAATGGAGAGTATTTCAGTGAGTGGGGAAGTTGGTGGGGCTGGTGGGGCTTCCTCATATGATGCTTTGAAGAGATTGGACCAACTATGGTCTGCTATATGCTCTTCTCAAACAGGTACATATCAAATACTTAGAAATATGATATTTTAATATTTTACTTATTTTCATACACTTTTATGTTTTTCAATTTACTTTTTACACATATACCAACATTAATTACTACCCATTAGGTGGTGATTAGCATTTCCCTTTTAACATAGTGTAAAAGCCATAATTGGAATTGTATTTTGCAGCTGTGCAAGAACCCCAGAAAGTAGTTTCAAGTCTTCCCGGTTTGTTTAGCCAATCTGATCTGTCCGGTAAAGCAGTAGAAACATTTGATGTGTTAGTTTGTGGAGGTACTTTGGGTATCTTCATTGCCACAGCATTGAGTTTTAAAGGTCTTCGCGTTGGCCTTGTGGAAAGGAGTATTCTAAAAGGGGTATACTGCAATGTGGAATTTATCCTCTAGATAATTTGTGGAGAATTGTATAATCATTACCTTCACTATAAGATGACATGTTTTAATTATCAATGATCAGAGGGAGCAAGAATGGAACATATCAAGGAAAGAGCTCTCAGAACTTGTAGAATTTGGAATTATGGCGGAAGATGATATTGAACAAGCTACAGCTGCAGTATTTAATCCCGTACGTTTCACTACTTAATTTATGAGAGGTTTCCAGGTTCAGCTTAATTTTATCTTTTGTCACACAGTCTGTAGCATCAACAATATATATATTTTTGAAATCTGCACGGTAGTTGCAATTGTAGCAATGAACTGGCTCAGAAGTGATGATACCCCTAATCAAAGAAGTGCTTCTTGGTGATGCAACACCATCAAAGCCATCATGGAACCCCTATATATGCTATGTGAACTCCATGAGAAAATTTAATTTTTGTGCTCAATCTAGAGTATGTGGATGTGCCATGGACATTAGAAGGTCATGCATGCTAGACAAATGGGGTTTGGCACTAAAAGTTGTTTTGGGAATTGGCTATATTAGTTGGCATTTAAGCTTTTTATGAAAAGACCTGCAGAAAAGTAGAGAGAGTAATTGAATTTTTTTTAGTGCCTTTTTTATTTTTTTGGCTATTTTGGCGTATTGCCAAAACATCCCTAAAAGCCATTTGCAGATGCCTGTCTGAGTACCCATCATTCCTTTTTGCCTTCACAGTATGTTTTGGCTCAAATGTCCTTTTCACATCAATCTCTATTCTTGATTCTTTATGCTCATTTTTTTTTTTAATCTTTTCTTTTGTTTTTTTGACTTTATTTAGAACAGATGTGGATTTGAGGGCAAGGGTGAGATTTGGGTTGAAGACATTCTTAATCTTGGTGTTTCGTGAGTATCCTTTTCTGTTGTTAATTTATATGATGTTATACAACTGTTATTATATTTTTCTTTCTCACAATGTGACTTTCAGTTCAAGGACTATTTCCTTGCCCAAAGAATGAAGTATCTTATAGAAATTAATATTGACTTTTATGAACTCCCAAAGTGTGCCCTCACTATTTATGTATATACGCATAACCTATATTTCTGCACCTGCTGCTTCCCCAGTCGGACTTTAGGCTTTAGTTAAGCACGAATGTGTGATTATATATTTCTTTTAATCAAGTATGTGGGTAACGAAAGAACGGGAAACAAGAAGGGAAAAGACCATTGATCCTTAATATCATGCAAATAGCACATGCACTTTGCTAAACTTCCATGAAGTTGAGTTTTAGTATTTCATGCTTTGTTTTGTTTTATATTATTAATTTTCTTTTATTACTTACTGTGACATGTTATATACTTATATACATTTGATCAAAGAACTAAGCAGTCTTGCAATGTTTTTATGAGAGGAAAATTGGGCCTTGCTTTTGTAACTCAATGCATCATTATGATTTGTTTCTTTCTCTGTTGTTATAGGCCTGCAAAGCTTATAGAGGTCATGAAAAAACGTTTTGATTCCCTTGGTGGAATCATCTTTGAGGGTTGCAGTGTGTCTAGCATATGCATATACAAGGATGCAGCAGTAAGATCTCTAACGCTGAAGAAGTAAAATTATGGCACTTGGTTTTGTTGTTTCACCCAAGAAAAAAAAATCCACAGTGGTTCAGTTTGTATGTCAATTATCATGGTGATTGAGTATAGAAGCACCCACCTAAAAAACGATGTAAGTTGAATCTGGTGCCAACCTCCGATTTAAGAGCCAAGAAAGGAATATGGAACCACCAATTGAGAAGCCAAACAAAGGTGAAGAAGATCATTAACAGTTCTTAGAGGAAGATATGAGTTGGAGAAATTTAAAGCTGTTAAATTGACATGGACATAATCAGTATAAATTTATACCCCCATGCTCTACTTAGAGAATGGGTTCTAATGACTTGAATATCTGAATCCTATTGTCAATCCAAACAGTTATGCTCCATTTGGTTCATAGGAATTAGATGGAATGGAATGGAATAATCATTCCTTAAGTTCAGCTATGGAATGATCATTCCCTTATAATGGTGAATGATGATTCCATTTGTAATGTATTTTTTATTATTTTTTCTGTCAACCAAACATAAGAATAAATATTTTGATAGAATGACCATTCCATTCCACTTCATTCCAATGTACCAAACACTACCTTAGTGCAGGACAGTCTTGGTCAAAATGTACTGAAAACATAGTATCCCAATATTTAACAATGCAGATACTATTATACTATGTTAAATGTTGTTTTACTGAGGCATACTTCTTATCACTTTTTTATTTTTATTTTTTATTTTTGATAGGTCTTGCAACTAGCAGACGGGAAGATTTTATCATCACGTCTCATAATTGATGCAATGGGGAATTTTTCCCCAGTGGTTAAACAGGTCAGGATTGTCCAGTTTGCATAAGTACTCTAAGTATGCTCTTCACTGTTTGCAATCCTCCCGAGGGACATGCTGGCCTAGGTGCAAGATGCATACATGAAAAGTGCTCTTCACTGTTTGCTTCTTGTGCTTCATATTTTGCAATTAACCAATGAACGATTAGTGAAAGACTCAAAATAGTTATCTTCAGAAACAACACTTTACAATTTTTCCAAGTCTAGAACATTGTAAAGGGATGCATGTAACACTACTACATTGTATAACATCTCCATGGAACTCTTGACATATGAATTGACAGCGATGGATTGGTAAAATGGCCATTAAACTACCAAGACCTGATTCTTTTCCAGTTCTTTTGAAAAAAACTTTGTAAACAAATTCTCATATCCAAATCCACAGCCCATTAGATCATATATAATATAGCCATCATCAGTATGCATGCCTGGGGCCTGTGCTTAATGCAATATTAAATCTTAGAATGTCAAGCTTGAGAACTCTGATTTAACTATGACTCACTCTACAAATAATGTCAAATATTACTCTGTAATGGTCATTTTAGGTAATGAATACATCCAATGAAACTGTTTTCATATATTGAATAATTTTTACAGATAAGAGATGGAAGGAAGCCAGATGGCGTTTGCCTTGTTGTTGGTTCTTGTTGTCGTGGGTTCAAGGATAACTCTACGAGTGATGTCATATTTAGTAGTTCGGAAGTGAAGAAAGTTGGAGAATCAGAAGTACAATATTTTTGGGAGGTGATTGATTTTCTATTATGTTTGTGTTTCTTTTGTAGTATTTCTGGTATATGTTTTATCAATTAAAGAATGTTTTAATTTTGGGAATCGAACTTTCTCTGAACATTTCACAGGCATTCCCTGCTGGTTCGGGTCCCATGGATAGAACTACTTATATGTTCACTTATGTTGATCCCCAACCAGGATGCCCAAAATTGGAAGAATTACTAGAAGACTATTGGGATCTAATGCCTAATTATCAGGTTATATTTTGGAAGTGTTGTTTATACTCATAGAATTTGTGATTCTACTTGTTTATTTCTGTATATCTGTGAAGGTTTTTTTTTGGATGGGACTGTTTATCTGTGAAATTGTGTACTATTTCATTCTAAATAACGCTGTTTTCTTCTTTTCTTTCCTTCTTTTTAAACCACAAGCTCTGCTTCTATTGTTTTTCCCTGCCTGTATTAAAATCTCCTGATTCAGTTTTTAAACTTGAAAACATAAAGAACTCTCTCTCTCTCTCTTCTCACAGGGAGTCTCTCTTGATGATTTGGAGATTTTGAGAGTTATATTTGGAATCTTTCCTACATATCGTGACAGGTAAAGATGCAAACGTCACATGAGCTATATTCAAAATTCTCTTTGGTTCTGTTAAACATATTAATTATTTTCTGATAATCAATACGTGAAAAGCTTGATAATGCATTAGGAAACACCTATATTTCCTATATGTGGAACGTGCTAAATAATGCTCTGGGTAATTTGTGTTCCCAATGTGCTCACATATATTCAGTTTGCAAATGTCGTTGGCTTATATTATTATTGATACATGCTGGGGTCTTCTTATACTTATCTTGCTTTGGAATTTTTTTGGGCATATACTCTTGCAATTTGACCCATTTCTCTTCTTAATTGGGAGGATTGATTCGACAGTCCATTGCCAGCAGCTTTTGATCGTGTTTTACAGGTTTTCTTTAAACCCTTTTCCAGCCTCAATCAAATCATGGCCATGTAGTAATGGAATGCATTAGTCTCACATTATTGTCCACTGCAGTTTGGTGATGCTAGTGGCATACAATCACCAGTTTCCTTTGGTGGTTTTGGGAGCTTGACTAGGCACCTTGGGAGATTATCAGCTGGTATGTACTTAATTTCTTACATGAATTTCTCTATAATTTTTCTCATATCACTTTAAACTCCCATTTCTCAAAAAAATTATTCTTTCTATGATTTATAAATTATAATGATTCTATCCTAAAATATGGACATGTATAATCAAATAAAGAAAAAAAATTCTCTATAATTTTTCTCATATCACTTTAAATGCCCATTTCTCAACAAAAAAAAAAAAAATTCTTTCTATGATTTATAAATTATAATGATTCTATCCTAAAAAATGGACATGTATAATCAAATGTGGTGGCCAAACATTCTCTTAGTCATTAACATTTCAAGAATTCGAAATTTGTAAAAATGTTATAAGAAGATATCAGAATGATCATAATTCATACTCCTTTTGAACCAAGGTATATATGAAGCAATTAATGGCGATTTACTGGACTCTCACAACTTGTCTCTTCTGAATCCGTACATGGTTGGTGTTTCCTGTCTCTGTCACTAATTATGCAGCCTCTCCTATTATTGCCTCATCTGAAATATGTTGTGCAGCCCAATTTAAGTGCATCCTGGTTGTTTCAAAGAGCAATGTCGGCAAAGAAACAGTCTAATGTTTCACCAGATTTCATCAATGAGCTTCTTTATGTTAATTTCCAGAGTATGCAGGTATGTTTGCATTGCTTTGGAACAAGTTCCTTCCAGAAATGCAAAATGGGCTTTCTTTTCTGGTCAAATGCTTATGCTTCATTTTTCTTCTCTTTTTGTTTTATTTCAAATTTATGTTTCACTTTGCCAGAGGCTAGGGGATCCAGTACTAAGACCATTTCTTCAGGTTATGTCTTTCATTTAGTTTTGACAGTTTAAAACATATTTTTGCCTTATTAAGTGGTTGATAAGAGAATATGAAACTTTTTTTTTTTTTTTTGAAATCCCTCTTTGTTGATACAGGATGTTATACAGTTTGGGCCTCTTGTGAAGACATTAGGCCTAGTGATGATAACTAAGCCTTTAATTATGCCATCAATATTCAAGCAGGTAAATACATACAAATGTTTTATTTGTTCTTCTCTCTCACTTTTTTTCTTCATTGTGTTGTGACCATCATTATTGCATTTTGTAAAGTAATACACAGTACAAGAGTACAGAACAGACTAAAAAATGCCATACGAGACAGTCCTGACATTCTTTTGTTGCTATAGAGTTTTGCATAGCCATTATTCCATCCTCTCTTTTGTGAACGAGACAACCATACGTTCTTGAAATTCAATAGATATGCTGTCATTTTTTCAAGTAGGGCCTTTGCATAGTTCGCATGACTGATGAATAGGAAACTAATGAAAAGTATTTTCTAGTGATCACTTCAGTTTTTTCAGTATTGCAGTTGAAAATGTTTTTCCAACAATGACTCACAATTGGCAGCACAAAATTAGAAAAATAATCAGATAAGTGAAGGATCAGTGTTTACACAGCCAAATTTTAGAACTAACAGTGATACAATAACTAACTCTTTTTCAAATGAAGATTAAATCTTTATGTTGGTTCTGTTTTTTAGGTTGGTGTTCCGGTGCTCCTCAACTGGTCTGGACACTTTTTCATGTTGGGTTACTATACATTTCTTTCTACCTTTGTTGACCCCGCAATTAGGTAATAATCTTCATAATTATGTTATCTTTCAAGTTTAATCAAAACACTAAGAGATTAAGTTTTCCTGTGTTTAAGTTGAAGAAAATTGTTTGTCAAACTATGCATTACTTATCAAAAACATTTTCTTATATTTGAAAATTTTCATTTTACTACTGCCAAAAAATTCTAACAAATTGATCATTTTGCAAGGCCATTGGTAAATGCTTTTCCACCGAAAATGAAGTACAAATGGAAGCGGCAACTTGAGGCTTGGCAATATGGAGCCGGTTTAGACTACAAAATGAGTCAACCTAACATATCCAAGGTTGGGAGAGGAATGAGCATTGAGCACTAATGGGGACACTTGGGAAGAGAGTAAGAGTCTTTCGTGACCTTGCAAATATTGTTTATTTTCCAGTTTGTGCCTAACTCTTCATAAATTGGATCGAAAGGTGGTTATTTTTAAATTTTGGTACTGTGGGATAAAGCCGATCCCCCATTGGAGGTGAGATCTTCAGGCTACACGATCGCCGCGGACCCCCAAATAGCGGGACATGTCCACTTTAGTTCTTAATTAACATTGAATAAAAACTTTGTGTATTGTAATATGTGAACCTCAAAACACATGGTTACAATTTTTTACATTATACACAGTTACAGATTATTACCTGTTTAACATAATGCAAACTCAATTTCCTAATCACTGCTTTCCTCTTTCAGTTGAGAATTTAGAAGAGAAAGGAAAAGATGATAGAAGCGTGCTTTCGCTTATGTCTTGTTTGGCTTATATAGGTTTCTTTGCCCCTCAAATCTCCCTATTTTTAGATAGATTCAAGAAGTAACCTTTAGACCGAGGGTTTCTTTTCATTTCTTTGTATTTTAAACAAGGAATTAAGGCTACGAGAATCCAAGTTCTTTTCCTTTCATTTCCAAATCACGGAATTCAAACAGACTGTAAGAAGCCCTTAAAAGCAACTTAGTTATACAACAACAAACCTCGAACCACTCAACTCTATTTACATGCATATTATTATCGAAACTAAATCACAAAGAATTAATTGGGTGTCTTGGCACCCATAATCCTGGAAAGCTCCTTTATTAGAGGCTTCTCTTTGATATCTTCCCCTCTTTCCAGATGCCATTTCTTCGACATGTCTCCTGCCTGTAATTACAAACTTGCCCTTAGTTTGAAAGCAAAGCAATCAAGCAGACATACAAGTTTGAAAACAAAGCAATCAAGCAGATATACTAATAGAGAGGGATTTGAGGATGAAAAATAAAAGGAAATAGAAAATAGAAAGAGAAGCAAATATTTTTTTTTCCACCCTCTTTTTTCTTCATAAGTTTATCGACAAATGCAAAATCTATCTCAGAATTTTTGACTTAACATACCCAATTTTTTAAGGGGATCAATTGCTCCTTGAACATCTCTAATTTTGGCTGTACCAGGTCTTTCCCTTTAGCTTTGATGTCATCACTCTGTCAAATATATCATATCATCTTACAACCACAAGGCCATGTTTGCAAGGTAAAAAAACAACAAACATAAATAGACTGCAAGTGATTTTTTTTTTTTTGTGCCTAGAAAGGAATGCAATGTCCGTTACTTTATTAATGGCTTTTTAATGACATGAACCAATTTGTTATGCAAATTTAAAACTTGCGGGAGGTCAGCGTAATATTTTCAAACTAAGGAGGTGGACTGTAATAAATCCATTTTTAGGGGTCTGTATAATTTATCCAAATATAAAACAGTTCTATTGCTAACTAATTTCAGCCATGCACTGTAGGCAGTTGTGTGTTTGGGCATGTGTTTGTGTTCACATACACTTGAGAAAAACTTATCAAGGTTGTTTCTCATTGTCATTTACTAATTTGTGACATTAAAAGTCCAAGATGTGGAGAAAAATTTTTAGAGTCAAAGCATGAAGATGTACACTTACACTGTGCAGCTCTAGTTTGGAGACTGCCAGTCCAACCATCAAGGTGGCACTGCCAAAGACAACAGCAGTAGCAACAGCAAATGCCTTCGCAACTACAGAGAAGAACAGCAAGTGTTGGCATGCTTTAAAAAGATACAATCTAGATACAGGAAACAATTAAACTCGTACATTTTCCTTATCGAATGTCTTGTGTCAATGTCTATCGATCTAGGAAAAAACAAAGAATATGAAGAGTGAAGACACTGACATAGAAAAGAAATGTATGTCCAATCATACATGTACACATGTTTGAGGGTAATGAAAAGACTATCACATTATGTACTAAGATTAAACATAGTAACTTGTTTTTAATTAAATGTTGATTCATAAAAATGAGGTCTCACGGTTCCCCAGAAGGTTTTTGTATGAGACAGACAACCTGTATCATTGTATTGCTTTTCTAAGGGGAGGGGGAAAATGCTAAAAATCACACACACACACACACACACCCCCCAACACACACACACACACACACTCTTTTTCTTTTTTCATGGAGTCTTATGACAGGACAAGAACACAGTTTTATCATTTATACAACAGATAGAAATCAAATAAACAGAAAATACAAAATCAAAGACCAATCATTCAAGTAAAATTCAAAATAGAACCCTCATAATCCCAAGGATAAAGCTAACTACAATCAGATATTCAAGAAGAAAATGAACAGACATTCATATCCACTAAATGAAAAATCATTGTAAACAGGTTCAAACCTACTTTGTGATAGCCCTACAGCTGCAGCCTTCAACTTCTCAGGATTAACAGGAGTGTATTTGTCATGGCGCAATTCATTGGCAGTGGACGCTAAAACAGAGCTATCTGTATTAGGCAACTGCCACCTGCATTTAACAGAGTAGCAATTGATCAATATCTTAGCAACTAAATTAACAACTTTCATACCAAAAGGTGTACTCAATTCACCAGACATGAAAATAATAACTTCCATTTTCCCCAACATTTTCTCAGCAACCAAACAGATTACTCACACTCTACTAACCAAAATCTTGAATCATGCTCAAAACATTAGAACCCACAATCTGAAAACTAAATTGATACTAGAATTAAACCAAACTACTTGAATTAGGAACAAAATCATAGAACCCACAATTAAAAAACTATGAATAAGCAAAGGAAAGAAGAGAAATGACCTTTTGGGGCCAAAAGTGACCTGAGGGAGGGAAACGTAAGCCCGAAGAGGGTTCAAAGCGTCGCGGGAGACAGAAGAGGCATTTTTGAGATCGGGGTGAAGAACCCACTTGGATGCACTGGAGAGAGACGACTCGGAAGGTGGCTGGAAGATCTTGGAAGGGAGAGAGTGCCTGAGAACCTCAGGAAGAACATCGGATTGAGCTTCGATTGCAATTGCGGGAGATTCTGAAGAAGGAGAAGGAAGGTTTGGTTTGATCTTCTGGGCGAGACGACCAACGGCGTGTTTGGATTCTTGTAAAAAATAGGCCCCTTCAACACCCGCCAATCTCCCTGCCAGAAAACTCATTGTCTCTCTCTCTCTCTCTCTCTCTCTCCTAGTTGATTAGTATTATCTCCTATTATAAAAGAAGCTACATTTTTTATTTTTTTAAAATCTGCAGTGACGTAATGGATTTCGTCCGCGCTTCTATATATTGAGTTTTCTTGGGACAAACGAGAGAAATGGACTTGGATTTCGTCCGCGCTTCTATATTGAGTTTTCTTAACAAATTTTTTTGAATCTTTCATGTTATAAATTTTTTAGAGTGTTGTTATTAGTGTTTATCAAAATTCTTTAGAATTTTTATTTTTTTGGATTTTAATCTTAAATTTGAAATTTTAATAATATTTTTTTAGACACTTTACTTATTACCAAATTTACTCATATTCATAATATTTTCACAATGAAATGCATATTCACTTAATTTTTCATTCATCTTCTTCTCTGACTCACTCAATTTTCAGAGTTTGGAGCTTTGGTCCAGTATAGAATTCTTGGACCCCAACCCTCCATCACTCTCATCGCCGTCTCGGTCGTCAATAGAGCATTCCGACGACTCTCAACTTCTCTAAACGCTCTCTGTATCGCCGAATCAGTAACCTCTCTCATCTTCTCATCATCATCTTCTTCGTTGTTTTTTGTATCTTCGTCATCGTTGAGATCGATCGAAGATACTCCAATTTCTACGGGATTTGCATAACCGTTTGCAAGATAAGGAAAAACAGAATCATCGTTTGAATCGCTGTCAGAATTCTGAATGTAGTCCAAAACAATTTGTTCACAACTGTGTTGTCGAAAAAATGTATTTTGTTCAGAACTATTTTGTCGAACAATAATGATCCTGTTAGCACTGTATGTCCGAACAAAATCTGTTCATCACTGTGTAACTTGAATCAATTCTAATTCACAACTTAAAATAACATGAATTAAATCCATTCACAATACATATCGTAAATCCATTTCAATTCACTCTTTTTCATTCTAAGTTAATTCAACAAAGATTACATAATTGACTATCTGTATTAATGTTCAGAACCTATGTATTGAACGAAAGGATTATGTTCAGTACTGTATTACCGAACATAATTCTAACAGTCAGCAAACTAGTACCGAACAGCTCGAATGAAACAAGAACGACCGAAAACGACCGAGAATGTTAATACAAGACAGATAAACTTATCAATGGAACGTCGGTCTCCTCGCTCTCCATTGCTTTACACAGTGAAATAAGTGATGAAGTATAAGTTATACTTGAAGCAAAACTTTCAAGTTCAATAGTGGTACTGTATTACCGAACATAATTCTAACAGTCAGCAAACCAGTACCGAACAGCTCGAATGAAACAAGAACGACCGAAAACGACCGAGAATGCTAATACAAGACAGATAAACTTATCAATGGAACGCCGGTCTCCTCGCTCTCCATTGCTTTACACAGTGAAATAAGTGATGAAGTATAAGTTATACTTGAAGCAAAACTTTCAAGTTCAATAGTGTTGATGATAGTGATGAAGATGACACATTCAGGATTTAAGATGATTATAAAAAATAATAGATTTAGGGTTTATATTAGTTGGTTATGAAAAGTAATAGGTTTAGGGTTTACAAATATGGAATACGTATAGTTGAAGTTGGAGGTGGAGGTGGAGGTTTTTAATGTAATTTTACTTTAGGGTATAATTGTAATAAAAAAAATTTATAAAATGGGGGGTCCAAAGAATTTTGGCAGGTGCTAATAGCAGCACTCATTTTTTATTATTACAATTATATCCTAAAGTAAAATTACATTAAAAGACATTATTAAATGGAACACCCACTTATCAAATAAGAACTAATACTCTATAATATTGGACATCCACCCCCACCCCTACCTCCAACTATATGTATTCCATGTCTGTAAACCCTAAACCTGTTACTTTTCATAACCAACCAACATAAACCCTAAATCTATTATTTTTCATAACCATCTTTAATCCTGAATGTGTTACCTTCATCACCATCATCAACCCTATTGAACTTGAAAGTTTTGCTTCAAGTATAACATATACTTCATCACTTATTTCACTGTGTAGAGCAATGGAGGATGAGGACAACAATTCTAGAGAGACCGGCGTTCCATTGGTAAGTTTATCTGTCTTGTATTAACATTCTCGGTCGTTTTCAGTTGTTTTTGTTTTGTTTGAGCTGTTCGGTACTGGTTTGCCGACTGTTAGGATTATGTTCGGTAATACAGTACTAAACATAATCCTTTCATTCAATACATAGGTTCCGAACATTAATACAGATAGTCAGTACTATTAAACCAAATATCATCTTTATTTTCGGCATTGTTGAACTGAACAAAACCATTAGTTTCGAGACTGTTGAAATGAACATCATTTTTTCAATTTTGAAATTACATTCACACGTGTTTTCAGGGTGATGCTTCGATTAGAGGCAGTAAGGTTGATTCAGAACTTGTAATGGATTATAGTAATGAATTTGTTACTCGTGAGGTGAGTCTTTGATTGTTTTACAAATAATGTACCTTTTTTATGTGCAATAATTGGTTAGTTTAATTTATTTATTTCAGATATTCAAGAGTTAAGATGAGTTAATTCGATGGGCACGTCAAGTTGGAAGAAGAAATGGATTCATTATTGTCGTGCAAAAATCAGATGGGGTGGTATTCGTGGTAGGAAATGGATTCGTTATTGTCGTGCAGAAATCAGATGGGGGTGGTATTCATGGTAGGAAGCCAAGACTTAGCTTAGCTTGTGAGAGGAGTGGATCTTATAGGGACACTTGAAAAAATAGCAGGCCTAAGACAAAAAAAGCAAGACTGACTAGTACAAAAAAATGTGAATGTCCTTTTTTATTGAAGGGTAAAAAATTAGCCACAAATGATGATTGGATCTTGATAGTTGTTTGTGGTATGCATAATCATCCTGCTGCAGAATATCTTGAGGGTCATTCTTACGTTGGAAGGTTGTCACATGAGGAAACCTCTTTGTTGGTAGACATGTCGAAGAGTATGGTACGATCGAGTGAGATATTGGTTACATTGAAACAACATGATGATGCAAATGCTTCCACAATGAAAACAATGTACAATGCACATCATAGGTATAAAGTTGCTGAGAAAGCTAGGAGATCTCAAATGCAACAACTATTAGGTCAGTTAGCGATGAACAAGTACATTGAGTGGCATAGGAGTTGTGCAGATGCTGAGACAGTGACTGATTTGCTCTTTGCACATCCTACTAGTTCGAATTTGTTATGTGCATTTCCAAAAGCATTGTTGATGGATTGTACTTATAAGACCAATCGATATCGGTTGCCCTTTCTGGAGATTGTAGGTGTGACATTGATAGACATGACCTTTTCAGTTGCATTTGCATACCTCTAGTATTAGAAGGAGGACAACTACACATGGGCACTTGGTATTTTGTGTAGTGTCATGGATGAAAATACTTTTCCTTCTATTATTGTCACAGATAGAGAATTCGCTCTTATGAATGCCATATGTACGGTGTTTCCTGCAACTACAAATTTGTTGTGTAGATGGCATATTGGAAAAAAATATGCTTGCTAATTGCAAAAAGATGTTTGAGACAAAGGATAAATGGGAAATGTTTATAATGGGTTGGAATATGTTGGTTATGTCATTGTCTGAAAAAGTATACATGCAACGACTGTCTTTGTTATATAGTGAGTTCAATACTTATCAAGATGCACTTCATTATGTTACCTCATCTTGGTTGGATACATACAAGTCAAAATTTGTGGCAGCTTGGACTGACACATTTATGCACTTTGGAAATTCTACAACAAATAGATAATGAACATTTAAATTTATTAGTTGTTTGGTTTTTTATAACATTATTTTTATAACAGTTTATTTTCATATATAAGGTTGAGAGTTCACATGCAAAACTTAAAAGATATCTTGGATCAAATTAAGAAAATTTTGAGTCGAATTGGACAAGGATAGACAATTTAATTGAGTTTCAACATAGTGAAATAAAATCATCATTTGAGAAAAGTAAGATAGTTGTGCAACATGATTTCAAACCTGCGCAGTTTAAGGAGCTTCGTGGTAATGTCTCAATTACTGTATTAGAGATCATATTGGCAGAGTCTAAATGAACATCTTCTGTTGGTATTGATACTACTACATGTGGATGTGTCATTCGACGTACTCATGGTTTGCCATGTGCACATGAGGTAGCAAATTACATGAGGGAAAATCAGCCAATTGCCCTCACTTTGGTTTATTCATATTGGACTAAGCTTGATATGTTGAGTGCCCCACACACTATAAGTGAAGAGTGGACTTGTACACCTGAGTTAGAATTGTTTGCCAAACGATTCGAGGAGGTGGATCCAGATGTGAAGAGGTTTTGTTACAGAAATTGAGGGACTTAGCCAAACCTGATTGTACATTTTTGATTGAGCTGGAAATGAAGTCTAATCCACGGGGTCGGCCAAAATTGAAGATTGAGACCTCCACTCGTCGTGAGCCATCTGCGTTTGAAATAGTTGCTTCAGCACAAGATAGTTATTCACCCGGAGTCATTGCCAAAGCGAGTGTAACAACAAAAAAGGTGAAAACAAAGAAGACAAACAAGGTACATGGTTTACTAGTGAGGTATATAATTGTGTCATGTTGTCTACTTTATTGTCCAACATTGGCATTGGCCTAGGTCTATGATAAGTTCACCGGTTTCGATCATTAAATCCAAATTGCTTTTTAGAGGCATTCCCTTCTGAATTGAGATGATATATTAAATACATTAAGGATGTTGCAGCACATGAAAATTGTGGGTTCCGAGCTATTGCTGGTTTGATGGGTTTTGGAGAAGAAGGATGGTTACAAGTGAGAAAAGATTTACCTAAAGAGTTGCATGCGCATAGTGACCACTATAGGAAATTATTTGGATCACAAGAGAGAATCGATGACCTTATCAACATCTTGGCATATTTTGAACCAAACCCTGGGTTGGACTAATGGATGACGATGCCTGACATGGGTCATCTTAGGTCAACGTCTTTCTACCAATTCGTTTTGGTCCACTTGTCTATACAACAGTGTTTGACATTCCTCCCTCTTAGGTCAATATCGACGTCCGTTGCTTTTCACAAGGAGATATGTATTGGTTTTGTCAACAACAACCATTTTGTTCAAGTATTGATTTCTAATATTTTTGTACATTCTTGTACATTATAACGACAAATTTCTTAATAATGACAACTATAGACGTCCCCGAACGTCCAGGAAAAAGTCCCGTTTTGTTCATTGGGGCTTACTACAGTTCGGACTCAATGTCACGGTCCTATATCTAATCTCGTAGAGTGTAATGCAAGACCAATGAATCATCAAAGAGTCCAAATCCGGCAAATCATTTTGAAAAACTGATTTTTTAAAAAAAGTGCCAAACATGGACTGCTTTGCCAGATACAGAGTGTAGACACCCCATTTTTGACCGTCCTCAAGACTTGGACGTCACCGTTTGAACACTCGGTGATTATCCACGTTTATGTTCGTCTTGAGTTCCCGGAGGTCTCGGCTACGCGCCTTGCCTTAGGACCTCTCGACTCGATTGCGTTGTGTTTGGTTTTGCACCAAACACTTGTGTTTTTGTTTGGAGGGCAGGGAATGGCTTGTTGGCCATCCCCACTCCTCACCGGCCATGGCTTGAGGCCACCGGTCGTGTCTTCTTGCCACCGGCCATTGGTGATAGCCGGTCGGCACTTTGTGTGGTCGACCGACCATTTAGTTGGCCGATGGCCTCCTTTTCTGGACGATACCACATTGTTGCCTCTTGCAGGCATGGTGCATGCCAGTTGTGCCAGTTGGGATGCACAGACCCTCCCCCCACACGCGTGTGTGGCTGTTTGGCCCCTTTGCCCCTTTTTTAATCCAAACTTCTTCTAGAAGATTGCACCCTTTGCTCAAGCTTCTTGAGGAAGCTTGACCCTTTGTCTTAGCTTCCTTAAGAAACTTGGACCTTTGGGATAGCTTCTCTTAGAAGCTTGGCCCCTTTGACCCTTTCATTTAGCTTCTCTAAGAAGCTTCAAACCTTTGCCTTGTCTATATAAGGAGACCTCTCTTCTCCATTTGAGAGGTTCAGCAAAACCAGACCTTATATGATATATATTTGATATATATCACACACTCTCTCTCTTTATATCTCCCTCTCTCTCTTCATTTGTATGTGTTTGAGGGCCTAAAAGTGTAGTTTGTTCTTAGTTTTGCACTAGAACACCTACTATTACAGCATACTTCGACTTGGGAGGTGTTGAGAGGTTGTTCTTGGAGTTTTGAGCTGGTTTTGATCATAAGGAAGAGGCTGAGGTTGCTGTTCTTCAAGTGTTCTTCAAGGGTACCACTATTTGCTTTATATTCCCCAATCTTGTACTAGTTTTTAACCCACTTTGCATGCTATTTTAGACTTTGTGTATAACTTAAAAAAGTCTTGTATTTGCATGCTTAAGATCTTTCATTAAGGACATTTTGTTGTTTGGGGTCGACCTCCCCCTCTTAGGCCTTGTTTGGCTCTTTTTGTGCTCTCTTTGTTAAGCTTTGTATACTATTGTGTTTTGGCCTTCTCACCATTGAAATCCAGTGGATTTTCAGTGGTGATGAAGAGGGTTTGAGGTCTTGCATAGGGGAGGGACACCCCTCTCCCTTTGTCTTTCTTTTGTTTGCATTTTTGGCTCATAAGGGTAGCATGCATTCTTAGTTGCTTTTGGCTTCATTTCAGAGGTTTTTGGGTGTTATTGGGTCATATTACGTCTCTGTTTTTGGTCGGATTCATGCCCCTTTTCATGCATAATATACTTGCTTTGCATACCTCCTCTTTGCCTAGAAATGCATCTTGCCTTTAAGACCATCATGCATGCATGTTCTTGCCTAACTTTGTGAAGTTCTTGGTCATATTTCATCATGCTTGAGGTCTGTTAGGCACTGATTTGATCATATTTGCCATGTTTGGTATAACCTCTTTGCATTTTGGCTTGTGAGCCTTTAGTGTGTGAGTCATGAGCATGCTTGAGTTGGGTTGTTTTAGTGATTTAGAATCATTTCTCATGCTATTTCAGTCCCTAATCCATGCTTGTATGCTTGCATTCATCATCCCTTTCATGCCTTGAAGTGTTATTCTTTTATGCCTTGAAATTGGTCTTAAATGCATGCCTCTTGGTTTGTGTCCCTTAGCTGCCATATCAGTGGGTTTTGGAGGTCCTTTTTGCATGCTAAAACTTTGCTTTGTATTGAAAAGTTCATGACATGTTTGCTTGGGGTAGGTGTCGAGTAATGCCCTCTTTTGTGCCCTTGAATGCCTTCTATCTTACACCCATCCCCTAGCATGTTTTGGCATCATTCTTCGCATGCTTTTCAGAGTTTAACATGAGTGTTTGATGTTCATGTATATCACCTTTGAGTGTTCTTGAGAGTAGCCTTCCATGCTTGGGTTTTTGGCTCATTGGCGTGCATGTTTGCATGAGCACTTGTCCATCATTTTTGGCACTTTTGACCACTGTCTTGGGGTGTGGCTGAGGCCTCCCATTTCAGTTTAAGACCACCCTTGTATATAGTTGCATACTTAGCATGTTACATGTTGCATTCCATTAGTTGCATGCTTACATTATGTCTTGTTTGCATGTTTGCATATTGTTTAATTAGTTGCACCACATAGTCTTGTTGCATGCTTGATATGTTCATGTTTGGCTTGCATGGATAGGTAGCATGGCATTGCATTAGGTGCATTACTTTGCATGGTATATGGCATACATCGCATTACATTTTGCTTGGTTTGGGGTGTCAAACCAAATATGAGGATTGAGAAGTGTTCGTACTTGAAGTGACGAAACACGTTTCAACCCTCAGTCGCCAATGCCCTTGATCTCAACATGATAGGGCATTGGCACTCATTTGTTTTGTTGCATGCATTTACATTGATTGGTAAACTTGGTGTCTTAGGCCATCATGCATTGGAATGCGTGATTGGTGGCTCGAGTACTAAGGGCTACGCTCCCTTGAATCCATAACATGATTGGAAGAGTGGCCATGCACACATTTGCTTGAAAATTTCGTGCCATACACTGCTTGCCCTCTGCTACTGTCAACTGCAGGATCCTACAGGAATAAATGGCCGACCGGCCATCTCTAGTGCCGACCGGCCAGCCATGTCCAGCCGATGACACCATCTTTGGTCGATAAGCCTGTTCCCATGGCCGGTGACCTTTTGTTCTGGCCGGTGGCACTCCACAGCACTCAAAAGGAAGCTCAAGGCAGTTCTGGGGACTTTCATAATTTTCAGAGGGGTGAGGCAATGTAAATAGAGGCAACAGTGGCATGGTACCGGGTTTTCGGGCAAGACGGATCGAGCATGCATCATTCACGCATCCCGAGGCAGGGCTGCGGCCACCTTCCTTTTGCATTTAATTTGTTAAATAATTAGAAGTTCTGTAATAATTAATTTAGTAGTATTCATTTGGTTGTGTGATATTTATTTGGACCCTCCGAGCGAGGGCAATTGTGTAATAAGTGTGTATGAGTGTGTGTATGTTTTCCAACCCCCACTTTTTTCTTCCCTTTTATTTACTAGCTTTCGATGGTTAGTATTAGGACATATTTAAATTAGCATACCTTATGTTATGCATGCGTGCATTCATACATTTGTCTTGCATGCACCAGGCTCGGCGCATCATGCTAACTGCATTGTATTTCAATTCCAAATTGAATACGTGTTATCTGTTGCATTTCACATGCCATGTTTAGGATAGCCGAGCCTGTCTAGATTGTATCTTTGCATGTGTTGCATTAGCCATTTTAAACATGAACTAGGATCATGCATATGATTACTAACTAGTTTCTGTTTTGGCTTGGAGTACTCGGTAAGCATTTATGCTTTAGCATCCCTGCATGAGTGTGAGTGTTGCCATGATAACATGCTTACCATGAGGCTATATGCTTATGTGTTATAACTGCCTGAATGCCTGTGGGTGAAGGTTGGGTTACTTAAATTGGAACAATGCATTGAATGCAAGTTTTAAGCCCACTTGAGGGTGGCAAAAATTCATGTTTTAAGCCTACTTGCGGGTAGCACCATCAAACCATTTTCAAATAAACAAACATGACATGTTTCGTTCCAATTTAGGCGACTTAATCTATACTTCTTTGCTGTGTGCATCACGTAGTAAATCTAGGCTAATAATCGGAATAAGAACGCATAATATTTTCAAAACTAGATATCATGGTTAGTAGAGGCCGATCTTCGGATCGGGAGAGAGGGGGTGCTCATAGCTGACCTTCCCCAATCATACCCAAGTTCCCGAGCCGAGGCAACTTTGGTGATGACAGACACGTAGCCTTAGGCAAACGAGTCAGGATTTCCTAAATTCTCCCAAAATAAAATATTTAGGTGGCGACTCTGTATCTGGCAAAGCAGTCCATGTTTGGCATTTCTTTACAAAAATCTGTTTTCCAAAACGATTTGCCGGATTTGGACTCTTTGGTTCAGATTTAGAACCGTGACAATTTGAGTCCTGAACTATAGTGAGCCCAAATGAACGAAACGGGATTCCCTTCCAGGACATTCGGGGGACGTCTATACAGAGTCGCTACCTAAATATTTTATTTTGGGGGAATTTAGAAAACACTGACTCGTGCCTAAGGCCACGTGTCCGTCATCACCAAAGTTGCATCGGCTCGGGAACTTGGGTACGATTGGAGAAGGTCACTTCGTGAGCACCCCCGCTTGCCCGATCAAAGATCGACCTTTATTAACCATGATATCGAGTTTTGAAAACATTATGTACTCTTATTCCGGTTATTAGTCTAGAATTACTATGTGATGCACACAACATACAAGTATAGACTAAATCACTCAAGTTGGAACAAAACATTTCATGTTTGTTTATTTGAAAGATGGTTTGATGGTGCTACTCGCAAGTAGGCTAAGACGTAGATTTGCCACCATTGCTGGTTTGATGGGTTTTGGAGAAGAAGGATGGTTACAAGTGAGAAAAGATTTACCTAAAGAGTTGCATGCGCATAGTGACCACTATAGGAAATTATTTGGATCACAAGAGAGAATCGATGACCTTATCAACATCTTGGCATATTTTGAACCAAACCCTGGGTTGGACTAATGGATGACGATGCCTGACATGGGTGATGCTAAAGCATAAACACTTACCGAGTACTCCAAGCCAAAGAAAGAAGTTAATTAGAAATCATGCATGAATCCTAACTATTCTGAAATGCCTAATGCAACACATGCAAGAATGCAACTAAGATAGGCTCGGCTATTCTAAAATGACATATGAAATGCAACAACTGATACACGTATTCAACTCCGAATTGAAATACAATGTAGTTAGTATGATGCGCCGAGCCCGGTGCATGCAAGACAGATAAATGGATGCAAACATGCGAGCATAAGTATGCTAATTGAAACGTGCCCTAAACTAACCATCATAAGCTGGTAAATAAAAGGGAGAAAGACGTGGGGTTAGAAGGCATACATCACACACACACGCACACTTATTACAACATTGCCCTCCTCGGAGGGTCCGAATGAATAGTACAGAATAAACTAGCTAATCTAAGCTAATTAAACTAATTATTACACAACATTAATAAATTAATGAATTAACTAAGTAAGTAAGGAAACTAGCATGCAAATTAAACAAAATAGATTGCCTCAGCTCTGTTCCGAATGATAGGGATGCATGCATGCTCAAGTCGCCTTGTCAGGAAATCCATTGCGATGCCCCGATTTGCCTATGTTTGCAACTGGTCCCAGGACACTGTACAAAGCTCCAAAAGGCTGCTGACCAATTTTTGCTGCTGGTTTCCAGTTTGCTACAACAGAGAGCGAGAAAGGGGCATGGCAAAGTATTTTCAACATATGTGTGCATGACCACTCTCCCCATCATTGCACAAGCTCCAGGGAGTGTAGTCCTCAACCCTCGTGCCACCAATCACGCATCTCAATGCATGATGGCCGAGAGGTCGAATTGCACAACTCGATGTGAAATGAATGCTAACATAAGCAAGTAAAGCCAACAACTCAATCATGGACAGTCACGAGTGTCGGCGACCGAGAATCGAGGCACGTTTTGTCACTTGAAGTATGAAACGTCCCTCGTTTCCCGTGTTTGGACTAAACCCTACTCCAAACACAATGCAATACATATGGCATGCATGAATGCAACTCTAACATGCAACCTAAACATAATGCCACTAAATGATGCAAACATGCAAATGATGATATGCAAACATACTACTAGCATACACAATGCTATGAAATAATCAAAGGCATACTCAATGCACATGAAAACTATATGGCATACGCAATGCACACATGGAGACTAACAATGAAATGATCAAGGCATACACAATGCAATGGTCAATCATGCAACAACATGGACTAAATGGCATATACAATGCAAGATGAACTTAAACCAAGATAGGTGAGTCTTAGCCACACCCAAATCAGTGGCCAACCATGATGAAATTAAGGCAACAACACTTATGCAAACATGCACAATGTGAGGGACCAAACCAAAGGCACAAAGTGCAACTCTACTAAGGCATGGCAAGGGATTAAATATGGCATACAATCACACATTTTCTAGCTCTGGAATGTCATACAGAGTGGCTCCAAATCATGCAAACACCTCACACAATGCATACTAAATGGCCCGGATATCGAAACTAGTGAAGTGCATTACACTAAAGGTATGCAAAGCAATGCACAAATGACCAAACCAGCCCCAAATAGTCCCTATGCAAGCCCAAAACAGTAGGAAAATGGACTAAAATGATGACTCGAAAGGCATGGAAATGAAGCTCATGCAATGGCCCATAAATGAGGGATTTAAGCACGACTCTCAAACACATTTAAAGAGTGGACTCTGAAATGTCATGTTTAATGATGCCAAAACATGTCAAGGGCCCAAACAATGCATGCTAGTGGACCCGATATGCAAAGCTAGTGAGCTTAATTGAACTACATGGGAATATGGCACAAGTATAGGCTCTGAAATGACATGCTCAATGACTCCAAAACATGAAAACACCACCATTCAAGCATGCAAGAAGCTTCAAAACTCAAAGCTAGGCATGGGCATTACACTACAAGCATGCATAGCAAGCATCATTCGACCAAGAGGCCTAAAAACAGAGCTAAGGCAGTCCAAAACATGCATAAATCAGTTTGGAGGATGGCCAAAATATGCTAGAATCAAAGGCCAAAATAGCATGCAATGTAAGCTAGTAAAGAGGATTTACACTACAAGCATATGAGGCATTCAAGAGGTCACTAAACCAGCAAAACTCAGGGGTATGACATGCCAAATAAAGCCCAAAAACTTATTGAAACATAGTCAATGCATACAAGAATGGCATACCCCTTTGATAAGCTATGATGAGGGTTGTTCTACACATGCAAGATGGACACCCAATATGACAAAACAAGCTCTAGATAGAGCCTATGTAGGTCCTAAAACTCACAGAGGCCTAAAAACAGAGCTAAGGCAGCCCAAAACATGCACAAAATCAGTTTGGAGTATGGCCAAAATAGCATGCAATGTAAGTTAGTAAAGAGGATTTACACTACAAGCATATGAGGCATTCAAGAGGTCACTAAACCAGCAAAACTCAGAGGTATGACATGCCAAATAAAGCCCAAAAACTTACTGAAACATAGTCAATGCATGCAAGAATGTCATGCTCCTTTGATAAGCTATGATGAGGGTTGTTCTACACATGCAAGATGGACACCCAATATGACAAAACAAGCTCTGGATAGAGCCTATGCAGGTCCTAAAACTCACCAAAAATGGCCTGAAACATGGCTCGGAAGCATGCAAATAAGGGCTCCTTTGTTAGGCCAAATATGCTAGGAAACAAAACAAGGGGAGAGAGGGTCACCCCTCTCTCATTTTGGCACTCAAAACAGCATGCTAGCCACTGAAAATCCACTGGATTTTAGTGGCTAGAAGGCCAAGCAAAGGTCAATGCAAAGGCCCTAATGCATGGCTCAAAGTAAGGCAAAATGAAGCATGCAAGGGGGCAGACGACCCCCAACAGAAAAATGACCTCAAACAAACATGTTAAGGACCTTAAAATAAGACTTTTTTTAGTTTACACCAAAGCTCAAATATGTTTGCAAGTATGGCTAAAAGATAAAACAAAATAAAGCTTAAAAGATGGAATAGTGTGTTACCCTTGTAGCTTCAGCAAAACCAGCAGCTTTTTGGACCAAAAACCAGCTCTTTGAGACCTCTCGAGACCCTCCAAGAACCTTAGATCAATGGTGGAGGTGTGTGGCTATGAGGTGTGGTGTTAAAGGCCAAGAACAAACACCCTTTCTAAGCCTAGAATGTAGAGATATAGAGAGATATATGTGCTTTTCCTTAGACAAATTTTTTTTCAACCTCTCTAAAGGAGAGGGAGGCCCTCTCTTATAAAGAAACAAGAGGGTTCAAGCTTCTTGGAGAAGCTAGAGCAAAAGGTTCCAAAGGTTCAAATTTTCTCAAGAAACTAAAACAAAGGTTCAAAAGGTTTAAGCTTCCTCAAGAAGCTAAAACGAAGGTTCAAAAGGTTCAAGCTTCCTCAAGAAGCTAAAACAAAGGTTCAAAATGTTCAAGCTCTTCAAAAATCGTGTCAAACGGAGAAAGTTAAGCGGTCCTGAACTGAGGCGCACGGCCGACGGCTCCAAAAATTGAAAATTGGTCTCCAAACGGGAACAGTGGTCTATGACCACGAAAAGTAGCCTACGGCTACTGAGAGATGGTCTACGAGACCTCTCCCTCCCTTCGGGAAGAGAAAACAGAACCTGGTTCGCAAATCGAGGTAAAGTACAAAAGAGTCCCGAGGTCTGGAGGCAAGGCTCTCAGTCGAGACTCTGTAACCTTAGAACGAGCACAACATGCGTCATCACCGAGTGTTTAATCGATGACGTCTGAGTCTTAAGGTCGGTCGAAAATGGGGTGTCTACAGTTACCCCTCTTTGACAGAACTCGAAAGTCATAAGTGACGGGAGTGAATGTCAAAGCCCAGAGACGACCCATTTTTGACAAGGCTGAAGACTTAGACAAACAGGCGAGATAATCAAAGAGAAGTGCCCGCAAGCAGGGGCAAAATGCAAAAGGGTATGCACAAAGCCGAGTATAACTTATGATCATGCAAATAAAGCTGTAGTGAAGCAAATATACACAATAAATGCAACAATTTTAAGCAAGTGAATAAAAACCAAACTACATTGCATACAAAAAGGATGTAAGAAGATTATGCAATCTTAGCGAGCATGTGCGATAGATACACAAAAGTGAACGAAGTGTGATAGATGCATAGAGTGAGTAAGCATGTGCGATAGATACACAAAGCAAGTGTAGTGATAGATACACTAAAGTGAACGTGTGATGGATACACAAAGTGTGCGTTTGATGGATACACAAAGTAAACGTGTGATGGATACACAAAGCGAGCGTGTGATAGATACACAAAGGGTGAACACAAAGTGTGATAGATGCACTTAGTGAACAAAGTGTGATGGATACACAAAAGGTGAACACAGAGTGTGATAGATGCACTAAGTGAACCAGTATGATGGATACACAAAAGGTGAACACGAAGTGTGATAGATGCACTAAGTGACCAAGTGTGATGGATACACAAAAGGTGAACACAAAGTGTGATAGATGCACTAAGTGAACAAGTATGATAGATACACTAAAGGTGAACACAAAGTATGATAGATGCAATATGTGAACAGAGTATGATAGATACACTAAAGGTGAACACAAGTGTGATAGATGCACTATGTGAACAAGTATGATAGATACACTAAAGGTGAACATAAAGTGTGATAGATGCACTATGTGAACAAGTATGATAGATACACTAAAGGTGAACACAAAGTGTGATAGATGCACTATGTGAACAAGTATGATAGATACACTAAAGGTGTACATAAAGTGTGATAGATGCACTATGTGAACAAAGTATAATAGATATACTAAAGGTGAACACGAAGTGTGATAGATGCACTAAGTGAACAAGTATGATGGATACACAAGATGTGAACACAAAGTGTGATAGATGCACTAAGTGAACAAGTGTGATGGATACACAAAAGGTGAACACGAAGTGTGATAGATGTACTAAGTGAACAAAGTATGATAGATACACTAAAAATGAACACAAGGTGTGATAGATGCACTATGTGAACTTAGTATGATAGATACACTAAAAATGAACACAAGTTGTGATAGATGCACTATGTGAACAAAGTATGATAAATACATTAAAGGTGAACACGAAGTGTGATAGATGCACTTAGTGAACAAGTGTGATGGATACACAAAAGGTGAACACAAAGTGTGATAGATGCACTTAGTGAACAAAGTATGATAGATATACTAAAAATGAACACAAGGTGTGGTAGATGCACTATGTGAACAGAGTATAATAGATACACTAAAAATGAACACAAAGTGTGATAGATGCACTAAGTGAACAAGTATGATAGATACACTAAAGGTGAACACAAAGTGTGATAGATGCACCAAGTGAACAAGGTGTGATGGATACACGAAGCAAATGAAGTGTGATGGATACACTAAGGTGAATGACCTTAAACGGAACTTCTTGAATGAATCGTACATCCATTATCGCCTGGTTGCGCCGGCTTCAAATGAACCGTACATACAATATCGTGCGTGAATGAGAAAGAAACTTGATAGGTATAATGCAATACAATGCATGATGTTTAAGGAATGCAATAAACAAACCTAGCGGCGCTTTAGAAAGCACCTCATGGGGTGAGTGGCGATGAACTGCCCTACTCTGACGGGGATCTTCCCTTGTGCTCTTCGAACACTTACCTTCAACTTACAGTACAAAGGCTCTGAAATATTGACAAGGGTTCTTTACGAAGAACACTTTGGATGCTGCCTTTCTTCCTGATCATATTCACAACTTTCCCTATTCTCCAACGGGGTGACAGACTAGGTTGGTTCAGTATCCAGAATTGAGGTGCATACACGCTATCTCAACCTATAGGGCTTCCATACAGATTTCAAGCCGAGGGCACGCCCCTGGGTATCTTAAACCAGACTTTAGTCTCGGAAATCCCGAAACTTTGCGTTCTAGGCAACAACCATTCGAACTCTAGTTTCCACCGTCGCAGTTGATCTCCTAGAACTCATTGCGAACACAGCCAAGATGCCTCTGGCAGGGAATGGTACTCAGGGAGAGGACTATTGATCGCCATTCTGGCTTGAAGCAGACTTGATCTTGAGCTTGAGGTAGAGGCACACTTATATTCGGAGCATTGGCAAGACCTGAAGAGGTACACACGAAATGCAATCTCGAAACTTATTGAAGTTAAAACAAACTCAAATACCCGACATTTTCCCTCTTTTCTTTTGCTTTGCAGTCTGGAACCTATAATGGCTTCAGATAGGTCCTGGTTTTACTGTTCTCGCATGACCTGGGTTGAACCCTGCAATTTTACGAAAGAACGAATCTTGTTTTGCACACATGTGGAGAACGGCACGACACTCGGAGTGCAAAACGATTTTATTTTTGAAATTGAGAGATGAGTTCTTGACCGGGGTATTGAGCCTACGACTGAACACAGCGCACTACGACTCAACAATGGAAAACAAAAGGTAAACACCTAACACATACGAGTAACACTCGAAACGACTCAAAACAAGAATCGAGATAAAACAAAAAGACAACACTCAGACCGTAACAGGGAGCCAGTTTCTCCGGGTATTGTTTCCCCCCCTTTCTCATTTGTGATTCTCGCATCCCTCGGCCCTCAAGCTCTTTTTTTTTTTTTTTTTTGAAAAAGCCCTTTTCCTCACTTTTTCTCTCAGTGCACATCTCTCTATTCTTCAATCTCTCATTTTTTTTATCCATTCCCTGGGTGGTTGATGGATAAACAAGAAATTGCGGGCTCTTGCCCCTAGCATTCTGCTAGATTCTCTTTTTTCTGCTCACAACAGTGAACTTCCCCCACAGAGGGGTTGTGATGCAGCTAGATGTGCAGTAGATCTGCAATTGACATTGGTTGACGATGCTCTGCTGGGGAGTTTGGACGTGATTAGATCTGTCCAGATGAGGAAATAGAATATACTGCTCTATTCCAGTTCGTGCTTCGCACTTAGCTCGATACCTCATTGCTTGGAGGATAAGAGAACTTTTGACATTTTGCTGTTAGTTTCTGTTGTGCCCTCTTCTGGCAGATACGGTGCCTTTTCTGGCAAGTGTGTTGACAATGGCGAAAAGATAGAACACCTGACTTAACTGTGGCCCTAGTTCATTATTTTGACCATTTTTTTTTGTTTTTGACGTTCTGCTAAAATAATTTTGACCAACATAAGAGTTAGATTAACATGCTTGTTCGATTTTCTGATTTGAAATCATGCAAGTCAGGTTATGAGCACTAAAAATTTTTCTTTTTTGGGTCCAAGAAATGGTCCAGTTTTAGAAAAATAGAATAATTTTCGAGAGAATTAGTCAACCTCATTAAAAATTCTCAAAAACTATTTTTACAAATGGCCACTGCTCGATCAACGCAGAATTTACTCTTGAGATGCACAATATCAGATCCAAAACAAATGGAAAATTGTCCCTTGTCTGAACGGCATTGCATGGCAACTGAAAGTTGCCCCTAGTCTGAATAGCATCGCAGCACTGCACGGCAACGGAGAGTTGCCCCTAGTCTGAATAGCGTCGCAACACATGGCAACCAGTCCTCAAAGTGACAATTACGACCAAATTCTCGGATACAGAGAAGACAAAGATGACCAGAACCATCCCATGGACACAGTCGAATTTGAAGTATTTTACGGCTGAACTTCAGAATGAAGTTACCTACGTATCCCAAAGATGGGAATCAAGCCTTACGTAGTTCGGGTTAGGTACACTCGGGTATTAACCTCCCATTTTACGCTCTAACTTTTGCCAAGGCCGCCCTTCTGGGTTTTCAACCTTGCGAGCTTTGTTCTTCTTTTCTTTTCATTTCTTTTCATTTTCTTTTCTTCAATCTTTTCAAGAGTTTTTATTTCTTTTTCTTCATTTATTTTTTTTTTTCATTTTTTTTTCTTTTTTTCTTCCTCTAACCACTCGGGTATTAACCTCCCATTTTACGCTCTAACTTTTGCCAAGGCCGCCCTTCTGGGTTTTCAACCTTGCGAGCTTTGTTCTTCTTTTCTTTTCATTTCTTTTCATTTTCTTTTCTTCAATCTTTTCAAGATTTTTTATTTCTTTTTCTTCATTTATTTTTTTTTTGCATTTTTCTTTTCTTTTTTTCTTCCTCTAACTTTTTCCTGGGTCGCCCTTCCGGGTTTTCAGCCCAGCGAGCCTCTCAAGGGTAAAAGTGTAGCTTTGTCCATGTTGAATGGTTTGAGATCTCGGAGCCATCTGAATCCAAGAGAATGGTTGCTGTTCGCTGGTGATGTAAAAGTCCATCCAATGGAGGGTGAATTTGCCCTTAGTGTTGTGGATAGGAACTTGGTTGTCCTTCAGCAATACTTTCTTCTTTCCCCCTTCTGGAATTTGGCATTCTTGCCAGTCTTCCCTGGTTTGTAGAAAAGACTCATCTTTGACTCTTTGAGCGCATCTGACATTTTTGCCCCTAGTTCAAGGGCTGCTTTTGATCTAACTTCGCAAGCTTCCTTTGATCACATCTGATATTCTTGCCCCTAGTTCATGGGTTGCTTCTGATTCGGCCATACGTGCTTTACATTGTGGTTGGCCGTCGAACATTCTGAATTAAGGTTCAAGGTTTGGAAGCAAAGGGATTGAGTCTCAAGGCTGAGAGCGATCCTAAGCTGCACAATCTCAAGAGCGATTCCACACAGGTCTTCGCAGGACTGCGCAAAACATTTTTTGAAATCTTTTAAGAAAGCGGCTAATTGCTCGTGCTGAAGATAGTATAGAACCAATCTGGATCAAGCCAGGATCCTTCTCAGTACTCATATTAACAAACATGATCTCAATCATTAAGGACTTAGCATGCCTCTCTTTCTCTCAATTGATCAAATTTTGCAAAACCCGAGGAATTCCTTCCTCTTCGTTTTTATCACAATGTTCAAAAAGGTTTTGAAAAACTTGGGTCGATGTAATGACTTAAAGGCACAGAAAAGCAGGTGAAAAGCACTGCCGTTTCATTCAAGTTTGCTGGTACAACAGGCTTAAAGCAGAGACAAGCACAAAAGCATGAAAACCACAACTGTTTCAATTAGGTCTTCTGGTGTAACTGGCTCCCCGGCAGAAACAGACTCAAAAGAAAGCGAAAAGACAAACACAAAACAAAATAGTGATATCCGAGGTAACGCCCCCGGGATCACCCGACTCTAACAAAACAGGACTGACTCGATACAACAAGACAGACCCAACTGACACAGTATGAAAAGACTGACTCTATACAATGAGACAAACTCTCAACGGCATAACAAAACTGACTCACTACCCGAGTCAGAAAGTACAAAAACCAGCATTCACAAATGCTCAAAAAAGTGCGTGCCATATGCCACATCTGGAGTAAACTGAGCGCTGCCCACAGGTGGTTCATCCCCCGATCACATACTCGTACTATCCCCCAAGTTCACTAATCCAGTGCCGATAGACTTTGCAGGACGTGGTGCGACGATGACCTCGTTGTCAATCAAATCTTCCACTTCGTGGCGAAGACGAAAGCAATTGTCAGTGCCATGACCAGTTTGTTGATGGAAGGCACAGTACTGGGCAGCATCATGCGTAGCCGGAAGAGGATTCGGGAGAGGCGGAGGCTCAAGGGATTTGAGATGGCCTTGTCCAACAAAGATTTGAAGAGCTTTGGACAAAGGCATATAGAGGGCATGGAGGACCCTCTGACCTCGGGGTTGGTACTTCAAAGTTTCTGGATTTTTGCTAGACGCACCAGCAAAAGGATTAGCAGGTGCTGGCCTGGTTTGCCAATCTCTTCCGAGTGCAGGATTAGAGCTCAAAATATCGTTTCTGGTACGACGACCCTTCTCTCGGTTTTCCCCTGCGAAAGTGTCATCCACAATTTTTGCAACAACTGCGAGGACTTGCTCTTTGTTCAGTCCCTCGGCTTTCAAAGCCTCAACAGCCAACAGAAGATGTTCATGGGATCCATGCCCGCCCCTACCTTATTCTTTCCACTCGCCTCCACTTTGCTAAGGGTTTGGCTTTCTTCAAATGCAGCCCATCCCAAGATTGGGGAGCCTTTTGACATGAAATTCCCGGTATGTGGTGTGGTTGATGACGGAACCAATATCCCAAAGGCTAAATCTGCCATAGTTCTTTGAAGATCTTCAATCATTCTCATCAACTCGGAAGTAGTGGGTTCACGGGTTTGAGATGATTGGGGTTCAGGTGCACCCGTCATGCATAAGTCCATGCTTTCTGGGATAAACACCTCAGGCTTGGGAAGATGGGCCGGGGTGATGTATATGCTGGGGTCATAGGTGGATGGCAGTATATGGATGAGATTGAGGTGGACAGGAGATGTTTGGTCATTGGGGTCTGAAGGTGGAGCTATCATCCGATTGTCGATGAGATTTTGGACCTCATGATGAAGGCAGTAGCAACGGTCAGTGCCATGACAGCGCTGCTGATGGTACACACAGTACTTGGAGGGATTATGTCTGGCAGGGAGTGGGTTAGGCAGAGGTTGAGGATCGAGGGGTTTGAGATACCCTCTTTCCATCAAGACTTTTAGTGCGCTAGTCAGGCTCATATAGAGGGGAGTGAAAGTTTTGCACTGAGCTCAGGCTGGGCAGGCGGTTTGTGGGCTTGGATTGGCAAAAGGGTCGGCTGTGGCGATTGTATTGATTTCAGTGGGTTTGGGAATAGCGCTACTACCAGCATTGGTACTCCCTGCAAAAACCCTCTTTATCAATTCACTTGTTCTGGGAATGATCCCACTGTTGAACGCATTCTCGATTTGAACCCCTAGTTCATGCAAACTTTTGAAAGTGACTAGCAGAGCGACTATTAACTTTTGCAACATATCATGCTCGAGGTTTCGCACCATCATCTGCACTTGATCCCTCTCAGAAGGGCGATCTGTTAGCTGTGCTGCCTTTGCTCTCCACCTTGCAACAAATTCCACAAAAGGCTCTGTTGGGTTCTGGCGAGTTATTTCAAGCTCTTGCATGGTCATTTCAACTTGGGTATTGTAGGAATACTGATCGACAAAGGCCTCAGCCAGTTCTTTCTAGTTTTGCTTCACTTTATCCTCCAACCTAGCATACCAAGTGGCTGCTACACCCGACAGGGTTCTTCCATACAGAGAGAGTTTCTGTGGCTTAGTCAGACCCATCGGCTTCAGGACATCCAAAAAAAGCCGGATATGTACCATAGGATCTCTAGACCCATTGAAACGGTCAATATGTGACATTTTGAATCTGTCTGGGAGCCGTACGGTAGCCTCGATGTATCCATCCTCAATGTCGGGAATGGAGTTAAGGCCCTGTGCCTTTTTGAATTGCTTCTCAAGGTTCGCAATTTTCACTGCAGTTGGATTGAACTCATTAACATGAAAGGATTGAAGCCTCTCAGTAGGCTGCACCAGAGGTGTGGAAACTCGAGCTTGAGCTAACCCTTCTTGGGGATCCGAACCATGCAAATCTTCAGCTGGCGGAAGTGGATCAAAGTTCGGCTGGGGTCCCGAGGCTGGATGTGCGGTAGATGCCCTAGATGAGCGCTGCGTTTCAATACTGGTCTCAGCCTGCATGGCAGTTCCCTAATTTAACGCTGCTATCACGGCCACAAATTCTTTCGAACCTTATGCCATCACGGTCTGCTGAGTCTGAACAAAGGTGATGTGACTGGCGACTGACGGATCAGATGAACCGGTGAGCCCTGACTGGCCTTTCTTTGTCTTGCCTCAGCGAAAGAACACTGATTGCCCTTGAATTAAATCTCTGACCTAACAAAGTCTATCAGCACAAGTCCAATGAACCCGGGGGATATTGGAGCCTTCTGAAGCTATAGTTCCAAGACAATTCCTAGCAAAAGAGAAAACAAATAGCATCTCAGCCTGATTTCATCAAAACAGATATGAGCAGCCGAATAACTGTGCTTTCTACTGAATTCTGTCCAAGATTCTGCTTGTAAACTGATACCCTCAGGTTAAACTGATTCCCTACATACTGATGCCCTTAGGCCTGATACCCAGACTTGCAAACTGATACACATAGCCCTGCAGAGACACACTCTGACAGCACATAGCAAGCAAATGTGAGCCAAAACCCCCCTATGTTGGGGTAGGGTTTCCCTGTCCTATTTTTTCAGGAGCTAGGGTTTCACTATGCACGCAGTGGTTTCAAACAACCTATAATCGGGTAAGCAACATGTCCTAGCTTGGAATGGTCACTACGGATTTCGATATGCACTAGGTCGAATGGTCAAAAAGGGTGCCCGGTAAAAATCAGGGTTTGTGTTCCCATCGTGGCAGAGCCCGTAACCGGTCAACCTTATGGCACGCTTCTCAAAGCGAGCCCCTGGCAAACCGTTCAGGAATAGCAGATGGCAAACACGGTGTCCAAGGTGCACCAATGTAAATGCAATGCAAAGAAACACACAAGTGTAGTCAAAACCAGATATCACGAGTTCGAGTCAAGTTCTCTAATTCCCCAGTAGAGTCGCCAGAAACTGTAGACGTCCCGGGGGAAATCCCCCTGTTTTGTTCATTTGGGCTCACTACAGTTCAGGACTCAATGTCATGGTCCTGTATCTAATCTCGCAGAGTGCAATGCAAGACCAATGAATCATCAAAGAGTCCAAATCCGACAAATCGTTTTGAAAAACTGATTTTTAGAAAGAAATGCCAAACATGGACTGCTTTACCAGATACAGAGTCGCCAGCTAAATATTTTATTTTGGGAGAATTTATAAGAAACCCTGACTCGTGCCTAAGGCCACATGTCCGTCATCACCAGTTGCATCGGCTCGGGAACTTGGGTACGATTGGGGAAGGTCACTTCGTGAGCACCCCCGCTTGCCCGATCAAAGATCGGCCTTTACTAACCATGATATCGAGTTTTTGAAAATATTATGTACTCTTATTCCGTTTATTAGTCTAGAATTACTATGTGATGCACACAACATACAAGTATAGACTGGATCATTTGAGTTGGAACAAAACATTTCATGTTTGTTTATTTGAAAGATGGTTTGATGGTGCTACTCGCAAGTAAGCTAAGACGTGGATTTGCCACCCTCAAGTGAGCTTAAGAAAACATGATTTTGCCACTCTCAGTGGGCTTAAAACTCTCAATTGGTGAATTGTTCCAATTCAAATAACCCAACCTTCACCCACATGCATTCAGGCAGTTATATCACATAAGCAAATGACTCATGGTAAGCCTGCTATCATGGCAGTCACTCACACGCATGCAGGATGCTAAAGCATAAATACTTACCGAGTACTCCAAGCCAAGAAGAAGCTAATTAGAAATCATGCATGAATCCTAACTATGCTGAAATGCCTAATGCAACATATGCAAAAAGCAACTACGATAGGCTCGGCTATTCTAAAATGGCATATGAAATGCAACAACTGATACACGTATTCAACTCAGAATTGAAATACAATGCAGTTAGTATGATGCGCCGAGCCGTGCATGCAAGACAGATAAATGGATGCAAACATGCGAGCATAAGTATGGTAATTGAAACGTGCCCTAAACTAACCATCATAAGCTGGTAAATAAAAGGGAGAAAGACGTGGGATTGGAGCATGCATCACACACACACACACACTTATTACAACATTGCCCTCCTCTCGGAGGGTCCGAATGAATAGTACAGAAATAAACTAGCTAATCTAAGCTAATTAACTAATTATTACACAAAATTAATTAATTAACGAATTAACTAAGTAAGTAAGGAAACTAGCATGCAAATTAAACAAAATGGACTGCCTCAGCTCTGTTCCGAATGATAGAGATGCATGCATGCTCAAGTCGCCTTGTCGGGAAATCCATCGCGATGCCCCAATTTGCCTATGTTTGTAACTGGTCCCAGAACACTGTATAAAGCTCCAGAAGGCTGCTGACTAATTTTTGCTGTTGGTTTCCGATTTGCTGCAACAGAGAGCGAGAAAGGGGCATGGCAAAGTATTTTCAACATATGTGTGCATGACCACTCTCCTCATCATTGCACAAGCTCCAGGGAGTGTAATCCTCGATCCTCGTGCCACCAATCACGCATCTCGATGCATGATGGCCGAGGGGTCGAATTGCACAACTCGATGTGAAATGAATGCTAACATAAGCAAGTAAAGCCAACAACTCAATCATGGACAGTCAAGAGTGTCGGCGACCGAGAATCGAGGCAGTTTCGTCATTTGGAGTACGAAACGTTCCTCGTTTCCCGTGTTTGGACTAAACCCTACTCCAAACACAATGCAATACATATGGCATGCATGAATGCAACTCTAACATGCAACCTAAACATAATGCAACTAAATGATGCAAACATGTAAATGATGATATGCAAACATACTGCTAGCATACACAATGCTATGAAATAATCAATGGCATACTCAATGCACATGAAAACTATATGGCATACGCAATGCACACATGGAGACTAACAATGAAATGATCAAGGCATACACAATGTAATGGTCAATCATGCAACAACATGGACTAAATGGCATATACAATGCAAGATGGACTTAATCCAAGATAGGTGAGCCTTAGCCACACCCAAATCAGTGGCCAAACGTGATGAAATTAAGGCAACAACACTTATGCAAAAATGCACAATGCGAGGACCAAACTAAGGCACAAAGTGCAACTCTACTAAGGCATGGCAAGGGATTAAATATGGCATACAATCACCATTTTCTAGCTCTGAAATGTCATATAGAGTGGCTCCAAATCATGGAAACACCTCACACAATGCATACTAGATGGCCCGGATACCGAAACTAGTGAAGTGCATTACACTAAAGGTATGCAAAACAATGCACAAATGACCAAATCAGCCCAAACAGTCCCTATGCAGGCCCAAAATAGTAGGAAAATGGACTAAAATGATGACTCGAAAGGCATGGAAATGAAGCTCATGCAATGGCCCATAAACGAGGTATTTAAGCACGACTCTCAAACACATTTAAAGAGTGAAAAATATGGGAATATAGCACAAGTATAGGCTCTGAAATGACATGCTCAATGACCCAAAACATGAAAACGCCACCATTCAAGCATGCAGAAGCTTCAAAACTCGAAGGTAGGCATGGGCATTACACTACAAGCACACATAGAAAGCATCATTCGACCGAGGCCTAAAACAGAGCTAAGGCAGCCCAAAACATGCACAAAATCAGTTTGGAGTATGGCCAAAATAGCATGCAATGTAAGTTAGTAAGAGGATTTACACTACAAGCATATGAGGCATTCAAGAGGTCACTAAACCAGCAAACTCAGAGGTATGACATGCCAAATAAAGCCCAAAACTTACTGAAACATAGTCAATGCATGCAAGAATGTCATGCTCCTTTGATAAGCTATGATGAGGGTTGTTCTACACATGCAAGATGGACACCTAATATGACAAAACAAGCTCTGGACAGAGCCTATGCAGGTCCTAAAACTCACCAAAAATGGCCTGAAACATGGCTCGGAAGCATGCAAATAAGGGCTCCTTTGTTAGGCAAATATGCTAGGAAACAAAACAAGGGGAGAGAGGGTCACCCCTCTCTCATTTTGGCACTCAAAACAGCATGCTAGCCACTGAAAATCCACTGGATTTCAGTGGCTAGAAGGCCAAGCAAAGGTCAATGCAAAGGCCCTAATGCATGGCTCAAAGTAAGGCAAAATGAAGCATGCAATGGGGTAGACGACCCCAACAGAAAAATGACCTCAAAACAAACATGTTAAGGACCTCAAAATAAGACTTTTTTTTAGTTTACACCAAAGCCAATATGCTTGCAAGTATGGCTACAAGATAGAGCAAAATAAAGCTTAAAAGATGGAATAGTGTGTTACCCCTGTAGCTTCAGCAAAACCAGAGCTTTTTAGACCAAAAACCAGCTCTTTGAGACCTCTCAAGACCCTCCAAGAACCTTAGATCAATGGTGGAAGTGTGTGGCTATGAGGTGTCGTGTTAAAGGCCAAGAACAAGCACCCTTTCTAAGCCTAGAATGTAGAGATATAGAGAGAAATATGTGCTTTTCCTTAGACAAATTTTTTTTCAACCTCTCTAAAGGAGAGGGAGGCCCTCTCTTATAGAGAAACAAGAGGTTCAAGCTTCTTGGAGAAGTTGGAGCAAAGGGTTCAAGCTTCTTGGAGAAGCTAGAGCAAAGGTTCAAAAGATTCAAGCTTTCTCAAGATGCTAAAACAAAGGTTCAAGCTTCCTCAAGAGCTAAAAAAAGGTTCAAAAGGTTCAAGTTTTCCTCAAGAAGCTAAAATGAAAGTTCAAAAGGTTCAAGATTCCTCAAGAAGCTAAAACAAAGGTTAAAAAGGTTCAAGCTTCCTCAAGAAGCTAAAATAAGTGTTCAAAAGGTTCAAGCTTCCTCAAGAAGCTAAAACGAAGGTTCAAAATATTCAAGCTCTCCAAAACCGTGCCAAACGGAGAAAGTTAAGCGATCTTGAATCGAGGCGCACGACCGACGACTCCCGAAAATCGGAAACTGGTCTCCAACGGGAACAGTGGTCTACAACCACGAAAAGTAGCCTACGGCCACTGAGAGATGGTCTACGAGACCTCTCCCTCCCTTTGGGAAGAAAAAAACAGAACCTGATTCGCAAACCGAGGCAAAGCACAAAAGAGTCCCGAGGTCCGGAGGCAAGGCTCTCAACGGGGACTCTGTAACCTCAGAACGAGCACAACATGCGTCATCACCGAGTGCTCAATCGATGACGTTAAATCTTGAGCTCGGTCAAAAATGGGGTGTCTACAACAACATTTTTGTACATTCTAATTTATTTATTTATTTATTTATTATTTTGTAGCTCATTTTGGAGCCTAGTCATCCTATTCCACCATAGCAACTAACTGGCGGAGGTACCATGACTTTGTGCAGTAGGCTGGGAGGTTGCATACAGTTCCAGAGTACAATATTTCAAATCATTCATCAGTCTAGGACGTAGCACAATCGAAACAGAAGACCTGGATAAGGACTAATGTCATATGACTGAGCTAGGAAATAGAATTAGAATGGATTTAAGTTATGTAATTTTCTTTGTTAAACTAACTTAGAATGGAAAGAGTGAATTGGAATGGATTTAAGTTATGTATTTTGAATGGATTTAATTCACGTTATTTTCTTTGTTCTAATGAATTGGAATGGTAAACGTGAATTGAAAAGAATGTTATTTTCTGTGTTATACTGAATTGAAGTTGACGAAAAAAGTGAATTGGAATGGATTCAAGTTACACAGTGGTGAACAAATTTTGTTCGACGTACAGTGCTGACCGGATCACTATTGTTCAACAAAAAATTCTGAACAAAATACATTTGTACAGTTAAACAGTGCTAAACGAATTATTTTTTATTCGGTTCTACAGTGCTGAAATGAGTAGGCCAGCAATTGTGATTGGGCCAGCAAGCATTTATGTTCGACACTACAGTACTAAAAAAACCATATTTATTCGGCATTACAGTGCTAAACAAAGACTACCTGTTCGGCATTACAGTGCTGAGTGAGTCATTTTGATTCGATTTTACAGTGCTGAATGAGAAGGATTTGTTCGGCTAGTCAGTGATGAACATAAAATTCATGTTTATTCATTAGTCCAGATTTATTTATTCAGTGATGACCATAAAGCAATAAACAAACAATATTTCAAACAAACAAACTATCAACAATTTCAAACCATCAAACCAATTCAAACATCAAACCAATTCTAAACCATCAAATAATTCATTGAGTGCCCAAAAAGGTATGGTAAAGTCATATACAAGCCTAGCTCATACTTGTGTCATATACAAACCATCATCAAAATGTATGCCAAAAATTTTTCTCAAACAAACTAACATATACTAAAGTGTTATCTGACCTTTGTTATACTTGTGTCTAATACCATAAAAAACTCTAACAAATGTTTGAGACTAAGATTTCAAATACACATTTAAAACATTTGAACCAACAAATAATAAAGTCTAAGACGTTGCTCCACGATTCTGCGGCGAGTGTACACCAAGTTCTCTGATGGTGTATGTTCTTCAGTGGACTGTTGGCCTTCCAAGACTTGTGTTATCTTCTTCTAGCATTGCTTAACATATCTCGGGTGAGAGCTGCTTCATTGTCTTCGATTTTGAGCATTGAACGTGAAATAGCTCAAGGCATTGTGTAGACGTCCCAGAACGTCCCGGGGGAAATCCCCCCGTTTTGTTCATTTAGGCTCACTACAGTTCAGGACTCAATGTCATGGTCCTGTATCTAATCTCGCAGAGTACAATGCAAGACCGATGAATCATCAAAGAGTCCAAATCGGCAAATCGTTTTGGAAAACTGATTTTTAGAAAGAAGTGCCAAACATGGATGCTTTGCAGATACAGAGTCGCCACCTAAATATTTTATTTTGGAAAAATTTAGGAAACCCTGACTTGTGCTAAGGACCACGTGTCCGTCATCACCAAAGTTGCCTCGGCTCGGGAACTTGGGTATGATTAGGAAAGGTCACTTCGTGAGCACCCCCGCTCGCCCGATCAAAGATCGGCCTCTACTAACCTGATATCGAGTTTTGAAAACATTATGTGCTCTTATTCCGGTTTATTAGCCTGTGTGATAGCAACAACATACAAGTATAGATCGGATCGCCTGAATTGGAACAAAATTTCATATTTGTTTTTGAAAGCGGTTTGCTACTCGCAAGTAGGCTTAAAATGCAGATTTTGCCACCTCGGTGGGCTTAGAAAACATGGTTTTGCTACTATCTAGTGGGCTTAAAACTCGCAATCAATGAATTGTTCCAATCCAAGTAATCCAACGTTCACACCACAGGCATTCAGGCAGTTATATCACATAAGCAGTTAGCCTCATGGTAAGCAGCTAT
>NW_021024559.1:555753-653156 GCF_004153795.1 Camellia sinensis
TAGGAACCCTGTAGCGTGCCTAAGGACATGTCCGTCAATCACCAAGTTTGCCTCGGCTCGGGAACTGGTACGATGTGGGGAAAGGTCACTTCGTGGAGCACACCCCGTCGCCGATTCAAAGATCGGCCTTACTAAGACATGTATATCGAGTTTTGAAAATACATTATGTACCTCTTATCCGGTTATTATTCTAAAGCACTGTGATCACGCACAACATACAAGTATAGATCGGAATCCATTCTGATTGGAAAAAAAATTTCATATTTGTTTATTGAAATGGTTTGGGGTTAGCTCGGCAAGTAGCTTAAGAGATGAGTTTTGCCACCCTCAAGTGAGCTTAAGAAAACATGAGTTTTGCATACTTCTAGCTGGGCTTAAAACTCGCAATTCAATGAAATTGTTCCAATAGATAATCCAACCTCACCACATGGCATTCATGGAGTGTCGGCGACCGAGAATTGGAGTACGAAACGTCCCTCGTTTCCCGTGCTTGGACTAAAACCTACTCCAAACACAATGCAATACATATGGCATGCATGAATGCAACTATAACATGCAACCTAAACATAATGCCACTAAATGATGCAAACATGTAAATGATGATATGCAAACATACTGCTAGCATACACAATGCTATGAAATAATCAATGGCATACTCAATGCACATGAAAACTATATGGCATACGCAATGCACACATGGAGACTAACAATGAAATGATCAAGGCATACACAATGTAATGGTCAATCATGCAACAACATGGACTAAATGGCATATACAATGCAAGATGGACTTAATCCAAGATAGGTGAGCCTTAGCCACACCCAAATCAGTGGCCAAACGTGATGAAATTAAGGCTACAATACTTATGCAAACATGCACAATGCGAGGGACCAAACCTAAGGCACAAAGTGCAACTCTACTAAGGCATGGCAAGGGATTAAATATGGCATACAATCACACATTTTCTAGCTCTGAAATGTCATATAGAGTGGCTCCAAATCATGGAAACACCTCACACAATGCATACTAGATGGCCCGGATACCGAAACTAGTGAAGTGCATTACACTAAAGGTATGCAAAACAATGCACAAATGACCAAATCAGCCCCAAACAGTCCCTATGCAGGCCCAAAATAGTAGGAAAATGGACTAAAATGATGACTCGAAAGGCATGGAAATGAAGCTCATGCAATGGCCCATAAACGAGGTATTTAAGCACGACTCTCAAACACATTTAAAGAGTGAAAAATATGGGAATATAGCACAAGTATAGGCTCTGAAATGACATGCTCAATGACCCAAAAACATGAAAACGCCACCATTCAAGCATGCAAGAAGCTTCAAAACTCAAAGCTAGGCATGGGCATTACACTACAAGCACACATAGAAAGCATCATTCGACCAAGAGGCCTAAAAACAGAGCTAAGGCAGCCCAAAACATGCACAAAATCAGTTTGGAGTATGGCCAAAATAGCATGCAATGTAAGTTAGTAAAGAGGATTTACACTACAAGCATATGAGGCATTCAAGAGGTCACTAAACCAGCAAAACTCAGAGGTATGACATGCCAAATAAAGCCCAAAAACTTACTGAAACATAGTCAATGCATGCAAGAATGTCATGCTCCTTTGATAAGCTATGATGAGGGTTGTTCTACACATGCAAGATGGACACCTAATATGACAAAACAAGCTCTGGACAGAGCCTATGCAGGTCCTAAAACTCACCAAAAATGGCTTGAAACATGGTTCGGAAGCATGCAAATAAGGGCTCCTTTGTTAGGGCAAATATGCTAGGAAACAAAACAAGGGGAGAGAGGGTCACCCCTCTCTCATTTTGGCACTCAAAACAGCATGCTAGCCACTGAAAATCCACTGGATTTCAGTGGCTAGAAGGCCAAGCAAAGGTCAATGCAAAGGCCCTAATGCATGGCTCAAAGTAAGGCAAAATGAAGCATGCAATGGGGTAGACGACCCCCAACAGAAAAATGACCTCAAACAAACATGTTAAGGACCTCAAAATAAGACTTTTTTTAGTTTACACCAAAGCTCAAATATGCTTGCAAGTATGGCTACAAGATAGAGCAAAATAAAGCTTAAAAGATGGAATAGTGTGTTACCCCTGTAGCTTCAGCAAAACCAGCAGCTTTTTAGACCAAAAACCAGCTCTTTGAGACCTCTCAAGACCCTCCAAGAACCTTAGATCAATGGTGGAAGTGTGTGGCTATGAGGTGTCGTGTTAAAGGCCAAGAACAAGCACCCTTTCTAAGCCTAGAATGTAGAGATATAGAGAGAAATATGTGCTTTTCCTTAGACAAATTTTTTTTCAACCTCTCTAAAGGAGAGGGAGGCCCTCTCTTATAGAGAAACAAGAGGGTTCAAGCTTCTTGGAGAAGTTGGAGCAAAGGGTTCAAGCTTCTTGGAGAAGCTAGAGCAAAGGTTCAAAAGGTTCAAGCTTTCTCAAGACGCTAAAACAAAGGTTCAAGCTTCCTCAAGAAGCTAAAATAAAGGTTCAAAAGGTTCAAGTTTCCTCAAGAAGCTAAAATGAAAGTTCAAAAGGTTCAAGATTCCTCAAGAAGCTAAAACAAAGGTTAAAAAGGTTCAAGCTTCCTCAAGAAGCTAAAATAAGTGTTCAAAAGGTTCAAGCTTCCTCAAGAAGCTAAAACGAAGGTTCAAAATATTCAAGCTCTCCAAAAACCGTGCCAAACGGAGAAAGTTAAGCGATCTTGAATCGAGGCGCACGACCGACGACTCCGAAAATCGGAAACTGGTCTCCAAACGGGAACAGTGGTCTACAACCACGAAAAGTAGCCTACGGCCACTGAGAGATGGTCTACGAGACCTCTCCCTCCCTTTGGGAAGAAAAAACAGAACCTGATTCGCAAACCGAGGCAAAGTACAAAAGAGTCCCGAGGTCCGGAGGCAAGGCTCTCAACGGGGACTCTGTAACCTCAGAACGAGCACAACATGCGTCATCACCGAGTGCTCAATCGATGACGTCTAAATCTTGAGCTCGGTCAAAAATGGGGTGTCTACAACAACATTTTTGTACATTCTAATATTATTTATTTATTTATTTATTATTTTGTAGCTCATTTTGGAGCCTAGTCATCCTATTCCACCCATAGCAACTAACTGGCGGAGGTACCATGACCTTTGTGCAGTAGGCTGGGAGGTTGCATACAGTTCCAGAGTACAATATTTCAAATCATTCATCAGTCTAGACGTAGCCACAATCGAAACAGAAGACCTGGATAAGGACTAATGTCATATGACTGAGCTAGGAAATAGAATTAGAATGGATTTAAGTTATGTAATTTTCTTTGTTAAACTAACTTAGAATGGAAAAGAGTGAATTGGAATGGATTTAAGTTATGTATTTTGAATGGATTTAATTCACGTTATTTTCTTTGTTCTAATGAATTGGAATGGTAAACAGTGAATTGAAAAGAATGTTATTTTCTGTGTTATACTGAATTGAAGTTGACGAAAAAAGTGAATTGGAATGGATTCAAGTTACACAGTGGTGAACAAATTTTGTTCGGACGTACAGTGCTGACCGGATCACTATTGTTCAACAAAACAATTCTGAACAAAAATACATTTGTACAGCTATACAGTGCTAAACGAATTATTTTTTATTCGGTTCTACAGTGCTGAAATGAGTAGGCCAGCAATTGTGATTGGGCCAGCAAGCATTTATGTTCGACACTACAGTACTAAAAAAACCATATTTATTCGGCATTACAGTTCTAAACAAAGACTACCTGTTCGGCATTACAGTGCTGAGTGAGTCATTTTGATTCGGTTTTACAGTGCTGAATGAGAAGGATTTGTTCGGCTAGTCAGTGATGAACATAAAATTCATGTTTATTCATTAGTCCAGATTTATTTATTCAGTGATGACCATAAAGCAATAAACAAACCAATATTTCAAACAAACAAACTATCACACTAATTTCAAACCATCAAACCAATTCAAACCATCAAACCAATTCTAAACCATCAAAATAATTCATTGAGTGCCCAAAAAGGTATGGTAAAGTCATATACAAGCCTAGCTCATACTTGTGTCATATACAAACCATCATCAAAATGTATGCCAAAAATTTTTCTCAAACAAACTAACATATACTAAAGTGTTATCTGACCTTTGTTATACTTGTGTCTAATACCATAAAAAACTCTAACAAATGTTTGAGACTAAGATTTCAAAATACACATTTAAAACATTTGAACCCAACAAATAATAAAGTCTAAGACGTTGCTCCACGATTCTTGCGGCGAGTGTACACCAAGTTCTCTGATGGTGTATGTTCTTCAGTGGACTGTTGGCCTTCCAAGACTTGTGTTATCTTCTTCATAGCATTGCTTAACATATCTCGGGTGAGAGCTGCTTCATTGTCTTCGATTTTGAGCATTGAACGTGAAATGCTCAAGGCATTGTGTAGACGTCCCCGAACGTCCCGGGGGAAATCCCCCCGTTTTGTTCATTTAGGCTCACTACAGTTCAGGACTCAATGTCATGGTCCTGTATCTAATCTCGCAGAGTACAATGCAAGACCGATGAATCATCAAAGAGTCCAAATTCGGCAAATCGTTTTGGAAAACTGATTTTTAGAAAGAAGTGCCAAACATGGACTGCTTTGCCAGATACAGAGTCGCCACCTAAATATTTATTTTGGAAAAATTTAGGAAACCCTGACTTGTGCCTAAGACCACGTGTCCGTCATCACCAAAGTTGCCTCGGCTCGGGAACTGGGTATGATTAGGAAGAGTCACTTCGGTGAGCACCCCGCCCGCCCGATCAAAGACGGCCCTACTAACCATGATATCGAGTTTTGAAAACATTATGTGCTCTTATCCGGTTTATTAGCCTGTGATGAGCACAACATACAAGATAGATCGGATCGCCTGAATTGGAACAAAAAATTTCATATTGTTTTTGAAAGCGGTTTGCTACTCGCAAGTAGGCTTAAAATGCAGATTTTGCCACCCTCAGGTGGGCTTAGAAAACATGGTTTGCACTATCTAGTGGCTTAAAACCCGCAATCAAGGAATTGTTCCAATCCAAGTAATCCAACGTTCACCCACAGGCATTCAGGCAGTTATCACATAAGCAGTTAGCCTCATGGTAAGCATGCTATCATGCAGTCACTCCACACACAGCAAGGAGCTAAAGTATAAACACTTACCGAGTACTCCGAGCCAAAGTGAGAAGCTAATTAGAAATCATGCATGAATCCTAACTATGCTGAAAGCCTAATGCAACACATGCAAAAATGCAACTAAGATAGGCTCGGCTATCCTGAGATGGTATATGAAATGCAACAATTGATACACGTATTCAACTTGGAATGTAAAGACGATGCAAGTTAGTATGATGCGCCGAGCCCGGTGCATGCCAAACAAATGAATGAATGCAAACATGCTATCATAAGTATGCTAATTGAAACATGCCCTAAACTAACCATCATAAGCTGGTAAATAAAAGGGAGAAAGACGTGGGGTTGGAAGACATACATCACATACACGCACACTTATTACAACAATTAACCCTCTCTCGGAGGGTCCGAATAAATAATACAGTCTGAATAAATAATTAACTACTCTAGCTAATTAAATATTACGAAACCCTAATTAATTAACAAATTAACTAGGAAAGCGAATAAACTAGCATGCAAGCTATAAAAATGGACTGCCCCAGCTCTTGTTCCGAATGATGAAAGATGCATGCATGCTCGCGTCGCCTTGTCGGTAAATTCCATCGCGATGCCTCGCCTCACCCTTGTTTGCAATTGACCTCAGAAACTTGCACAAAGCTCCAGAAGGCTGAAACTCCACCTTGGGAAGGCCACCGACCAGTTATTATCATGGTAGACCACCTGCCGACCACCCTTTGTGGTGGAGATCAAAGAGGGTGGTCAGCCTGCCAGAAAATCTGGTCGGCCGACCAGTTTTCATCTCTGGTTTCTGATTTTTCTGCAACAAAGGCAAGAGGGAGAAAAGGCAATGTATTTTCAACAAATGTGTGCATGACCACTCTCCCCGTCCTTGCACAAGCTCAAGGGAGTCTAGTCCTCGATCCTCGTGCCACCAATCACGCATCTCAATGCATGATGGCCGAGGAGTCAAATTGCACGACTCAATGGGACATGAATGCGCATAAAAGCATCTAAAGCCAACAACTCCATCATGGATAGTCAAGAGTGTCGGCGACCGAAAATTGAGACACGTTTCGTCACTTTGAGTACGAAACGTCCCTCATTTTCTGTGTTTGGACTAACCCTCCTCCAAACACAATGCAATGAGATGGCATACACAATGCGACTAACATGCAACCTAGCATACGCAATGCTATGGGCTAAAATGGCATACACAATGCACGTGACATAACATGGCATACACAATGCGCTTACGAAGACTATCATGCGCACATGAACTAAATGGCACACACAAATGCAAGATGGACTTACACCAATATGAGTGGACCTCAGCCACACTCACATTAGTGGCCATATGATGAAAATGAGATAACCGAAATACATGCAAGTATGCACGAATGCAATGGACCGATCCTAAGGCACAACATGCAACTCTAACTAAGCATGGAAAAGGATGAAACATGACATACAAGCATACATTTTCTAGCTCTAAAACATGATGTACAATGATCCCGAATCATGCAAATATGTTACACAATGCATGCTAGATGGCTCGAATACCGAAACTAGTGAAGTGCGTTACACTATAGGTACACAAAGCAATGCACGAATGGAAAAACCAACCCCAAACAGACCCTAGGAAGGTTTGAAATAGTGGGAAAATGGCCCAAAATGATGGTTCAAAGTGCAAGGAAATGAAGCTGATTCAATGGTCCGAAAACAAGGCATTCATGCACAACTCTCAAGCACACTTAAAGAGGACGAAACATGAGGATATGACATTCACATAGGCTCTGAAATATGATGCAAAATGACCCCAAAGCATGAAAACACCTCAGTATATGCATGCAATAAACCTCAAATCTCAAAGCTAGGCAAGTGTATTGAACTACAAGCATGCAAAACAAGCATCATTCGACCATGAGACCCAAAAACAGAGCTAGGGAAGTCTAAAATATGCACAAAATTAGTTTAAGGCAAGGCCAAAAAGTGCTAAAATCAAGGGTCAACAAAGCATGCAAAATAAGCTAGTGAACCATGATTTGCACTACAACTATATGAAGCACATGAGAGCTCACCAAACCAGCCAAAAACAGAAGTATGCCATGCCAAATAATGCCCAAAAACCCACTGAAACTCAGTCAATGCATGCAAGAATGATGTGTCCCTTTGAAAGGCCAATAAGAGGGTTGTTCTACACATGCAAGATAGACATCTAATATGGAAAAACCACCTCTGGATAGAGGTCATGCAGGTCACAAAACTCATCAAAAATGGCCTGGAGCATGGCTTTGAAACATGCAAATAGGGGCTCCTTTGGAAGGCCAAGAAAGCTAGTAAAGAGAACAAAGGGTGAGAGGGTCACCCCTCTCTGATTTTGAGGCTCAAAGACACATGTTAGCCACTGAAAATCTACTGGATTTCAGTGGCTAAAATGCCAAACCAAGGCCGACACAAATGCTCTAAAGCATAGCTCAAAACATGAGGAAATGAAGCATACAAGGGGGTAGATGACCCCCAACAGAAAAATGGTCTTAAACAAACATGTTTAGAAGATAAAAACAAGACTTTTTTCAGTTTATGACAAAGCCTAAATATGCTTGCAAATAGAGCTAAACTATGAGGCAAAACAATATCAAAGAGAGGGAAATGGAGTGTTACCCTTGTAGCCAAAGGAACCAGCAACTTCTGGACCAAGATAGCAAGTCTTCAACCTCTGAAAAATGAGCTCCAAGGTGCTTGGATGGATGATGGAGAGGTTAGGCTAAGAGGTGTAGTGCAATGGTGCAAGAACAAGGGACCTTTGGAGCTAAAATGGAGAGAAATAGGGAGGGAAGTGTATGTATGCCTTGAAGCAAAATTCTGAACCAAGGCCAAGGAGGGGAGGCCCTTCCTTTATAGAGGAGAAGGTCTAAAGCTTCTCAAAGAAGCTTAAAAGCTAGGCCAAACATCCTCCATACACGTGTATGGAGGATGCACCAAATGCCTCACAGCTGGCACAACTGGAACACACTCAGAGAGAGGAAAAAGCAGATGGCTGGCCGACCAATTCAGGTGGTCGGCCGACCATGCCCCCTGGTCGGCCGACCAGGGGTCCAAAGGGTCAAGCTCAAAAGGTGGTCGGCCATCCCATATTGGTGGTCTCCCAAGTGAATGCAACTCAGTGGTGGTATAGGAGACCAGAAAATATGGCTCAAAAGTGAGGGAGACCACCTACCTATCAAGAAAATCGGCCGACCGGGGAAAGGTGCTCTCTAAGAAGAAAAGGTAGTCTCCCACCCTACTACCACCTTCCTAACAATGAAACTAGGGTCCATGCCAAAAATGAACCCACACCGATGCGAAACGAAGGTTCGGGGGCCAAAACGCGCAGCCGGGGCCCTCGAAAACTGACTATTAAGCATCGAAAGTGGCGTGCGACCACGAAGGTGGTCTCCCGGGCCACAGTGTCCCTCTATGGAATGGAAACAAGGTGTGTGCCAAAAACCAGAGCAAACGGAGGTAGTTAAGCGGTCCCAAACCGAGGCACACGGCTGACGGCTCCGAAAACCAAAAACTGGTCTCCAAACGGGAAAGATGGCCTATAACCACAAAACGTAGCCTACGGCCAATGAGAGATGGTCTACGAAACCTCTCCCTCCCTTCAGGAAGAGAAAACAGAGAAAACAGGACCTGGTTCGCAAACCGCGGCAAGGCATGAAAAGGTTCTGAAGCCCGGAGGCAAGGCTCTTAGCCGAGACTTTGCAACCTTAGAACGAGCACAATATGCAACATCACCGAGTGCTCAATTGGTGACGTCTGAGTCTTAAGGTCGGTGAAAAATGGGGTGTCTACAGTTGCCCCTCTTTGACAGAACTCGAAAGTCATAAGTGACGGGAGTGAATGTCAAAGCCCAGAGACGACCTATTTTTGACAAGGCCGAAGACTTAGACAAACAGGCAAGATAAAAGAGATGCGCTCCCAGGCATGCCCGCAGGCGGGGGGCAAATTGCAAAATGATATGCACCAAGTCGAACGTAACTCATGATCATGCAAAGCAGCAAACTGTAATAAAGCAAATATTCACAATAGATGCAACAGTTTTAAGCAAGAATGCAAAGCAATAACTACATTTCATGCAGTAAGAATGTAAGAGAATCACAATTCTCGCTACATCTCACACGAAGAAGATACAATACCTACACGGTTCGTCTAGTCGCACCAGTTTCAAATGAACCGTATTTATAATATCGTGCCTGCAAAAGAGAGAAACTTAACAAGCACAACATAGTTAGCAATATATGTTCAACACTACATCGAATGCAGACAAACATGGTGCCGATGGGAAAGTGCATCGCAATGCGAGAGAAGCGCGCGTGACAACGCAAGTTAAGCATGGAGGTATGACAATACCGGTGAAACGTGCACCATAATGTAAGCGATGTTCATGAAAATGCGAGTGGCATGCATAACAATGCTGGATGAGTGCGACTTTACGAGCATGTTTAAAACAAAAGATTGAGCAAAGAAATGCAAGCTTCGACGAGGACAACTTAAATCGCGACCTCCGATTTACCTCTTGGAAGGGTCACAACGTATTCAAAAAGGATACACCTTGCTCTCAGCGAGTAACGATGAAACACACATCGAAAGTTGGAGTTGAAGTTCCCGCGGAGGGATTTCGTGCTGAAAAGTGCACTTGTACTTTCTCGAGTGTCGGGGACTCCGATCACCACCAAAATTTGCAGGGAGCTCAATGAGGCATTAGGGACCACCTTGGGAGGGCCACCAACCAGGTTTGGAGACCACTGACCAGGTTTAGTGAAAGGGGTGGTCGACCTACCAGAAAAGGTGGTCGGCCGACCACTTTGCCAAAAACGGGGGCAGTTTTGTCCTTTTGCATTTGTTTCTTTAAATATACACAGCCAAAGCACTTTTCCTCACAACTTCAGGTCCGAAATTAGCTCCTCCTCCTTCCTAGACCATTTTCCCTCTCAGATCTGCGCTCTATACGCGTTTTCCAACGCCCCACGCAAAGTTGTTTCGCAAAATCTTTCAATTTTCTTCACTTTGGACCGATTAAAATTTGATTTCGGAGCTTCTTTTCCCATTTTCACCACTTGAGGTAAGTTTGTCTCATTATTTGGAATATTTTCTCGGGAGTTGACTTTTGTTGACTTTGTCATTTCCCGAGAGTTGACTTTTGTTGACTTTTTCTAATTTTGGCTCATTTTGCTCATTTTTGCTCATTTTTGCAGATTTTTCGAAATGGCTGGTCATTTTCCTCAGGGCGGAGGTCCTCTAGGTGCCGGGGGTGGGCCAGACATTATGTATTTACCTCTAAGGATTCGGCCATTTATTCACGAGAGATATGACCCTCCAGCGCACATCCTTCCTCGAGCCGTTTTCTACCACTTCACCGACTTTGATGAGGGAGCACCTGTAGATCTATTACTGCGGGAGCCAGAGTCCCACCTCTCTTATCAGGCACGAGAGATATGTACTTCCTTTTTACATTTTCTGTAATGTATTCTGCATTTTTTCGTGCATTTCATGCTTTTGCTATGTATTTTTTATCTGCTCGTCCTGAACGCGTTCACACACCATACTTCTACTTATTCTAGCACACAGCTCACAGCACATTATTTTGTTAAGTTGACACGCAACTCAAGCACTCAAACTTCTGAACACACAGCTCACACTTTGATGATGAACACACAGCCCACTATTTGACGGCGAACACACAGTCCACTATTTTCTGAAATCTGAACACACAGCCCAAACTTGTTGATTACGAACACGCAGCCCACTGTTTTTGAAGTCTGAACACAGCTCAAGCACTTGATGTTAAACACACAACTCGAACTTTGAGATGAACACACAGCCCACTGTTTTGAAATTTGAACACGTAGCCTAAACTTTGATGTTGAACACACAGCTCACACTTTGATGATGAACACACTGTTTTTGAAGTCTGAACACACAGCTCAAACACTTGATGTTGAACACACAGCTCGAATTTTGAGGTGAACACACATCACACACTGGTTGAGAGTTGAACAAGCAGCACAAACTGTTGAATTTCTGAACACACAGCCCAAATACTTGATGTTGAACATACAGCTCGAATTGGTTGAGAGTTGAACACGCAGCCCAAACTGTTGAATTTCTGAACACGCAGCCTGAATTTTGAGGTGAACCCACAGCACACACTGGTTGAGAGTTTGAACGCGCAGCCCAAACTGTTGAATTTCTGAACATGCAGCCCGAATACTTTATGTTGAACACGCAGCTCATGGCATTGTATTTGATTTAATTTGCACACAGCTCACATACTTTATTTTGAAATTGAATATATGTGTTCATTCTGAATGCATGTGTCTTCCCGTATTACATGAGGATATGGATCGATCATCGCCAGGGAGTGGTACGCGGAGCTCCCAGAGGCCGTTCGCGATCTGGTTGACCAGGTAGGGTTCGGACCCTTCTATACGGGAGTATCACGTTATCCAGCGAGCAGGACCCTGAAGGGCGCCCTCGTAGAGAGATGGTGGGACACCACCAACTCCTTCCATTTCTCAGCTACCGGGGACATGACGATGACCCCGTTCGACTTTGCCGTGCTGACAGGCCTTGACGTAGGAGGCTGGCCGATCCCCTATGACGAGGATATAGGTGAGTGTGAGGCTGCCTGGATTTATTTGTTGGGAGCTCGCCCACTGGTTGACAGATCTTCGAGCCGCGTCCGGTACATTTGGTTTTCCACACAGTTCAGGGAGGCTGTGCCCGAGACTCCCGAGGAGATAGCACAGTACACTTGGGGATTTTTGATGTTCCTTTTCGGGACCACTCTGTTCTCCGATAGGGGGAACACCGTTGGACTTTATCTGCTGAGTGCTCTGGTAGACCTATCACAGGTCAGCCGGTATGACTGGGGTGGCGCCGGCCTGGCTACCCTCTACTGCTACATGAGTGTAACCTCCCACGGATGGGGGAACATAGTTGGCGGCTATTGGAGAGCCTGGGAGGTACTTTCTGCCCTCTTGATTTACATTTCTGCTTTTCATTACCTGTACACTGCACACACGGTACACTTTACATTCTGTACTTTGCATTCTTTTCTCAGTATTCTGCGTTCTCTGTATATTCTGCATTCACATTCTGCACTCGACATTCTGTATTCTGATGGATATTGCCCTGTTTTCCACAGCTATGGGTTTTCGCATACTTTCCAACACTAGCCCCGGAGCTTGAGGTGGAGGTGCCTCTCACGATTCCTTACTCACTTGTATTAGAGGGTCAGTACCGGCCGAGGGCCCGAGAGACTTTGCCCTACCTGCGGCAGTTTTTTGACACAGTGCGGACGACCGAGGTAATTCAGAACTCTCAGTTCTCCAAGTTTTCATCTTTGATTCATCTTGCACATTTATGATTTCTAATCGGCTCATGCATTGGTTATCCGCAGATCACATGGTAGCCCTGGGCGCCTTTGGGTGGAGATACCCGATTTCAGTTTGCTGGGGGATGGGCCGCTTCTCGGTACAGGATCCTATTTGAGGGGCCCGTTGGTAGGGCCTGGTTTCTGGGGGACCGCTTCATGCGCCAGACTATGGGTTACCCCGAGCAGAGTGTCCCCGCAGCACCTCCGGACGATATGCGGTCTACTGAGGGGCTCACTCCCCAGGATGTCGATAACGCCATGTTGGATACCGACATACTTCTACATTTGGAGGAGGGGGAGTACGCGACTTACCGTCATATATACTTGATGCCTCCATTGACAGGTGTCCGTACTCCCACGAGGAGGTCTGCTGGCATGCCATCATCGACCCGGGCCCGGGCTGCAGATATTCCTTCGACCAGCAGGGCCGGCACATTGAGAGGTGGGGTTGGACTGGTCCCCCCAATTCCCCTGACTTATCATCATGCCGGATGGCCAGATATCCCGACTGAGTTGACAGGATGGCGATATGGGACTTCTTACCCGATTCCGATAGAGCACCCTATGCCCGATCACCGATACATCAGTGATCCTGACTCACCACCGGTATGTTCCACTACTTTTCATTTACCACTCAGATACTTAGGCATTCATTTACTCATTGATGACTTGAGCTTGTATCTGCAGCCATCCAGGGAGTATACGGAGGGGTTACTCGGGTTAGTAGACTCACTCGAGGGCATGGTCCTGCGGAGAGAGATGCAGTTGTCCATCGTCGGTGTTCCGGTACTCTTTAGTTTTATTGCATTTATCATACTTCTGATGACATGCTGAACTTGAACATTTCACTGCATTGATTGGCTGTATGTGTAGAGCACATCTGACACACACCACATTCATGTACTGTATCTGTATACCCACTCTATGTAGTTTTCTTGCATCTGCATCTGATATATATACGTTGGCTGATGTATTCAAATTGCGCTCTTTCTTTTCAGATGCCTCCGCTACATACTGGACCACAGGCCGGGCCATCCAGGCCTTCTCGGAGAACTGGGAGAGGGGGTTCGACTCGCGGCCGAGACGGATGCAGAGCATTTGTCATAGATGAGGAGTCCAACGAGGAGGAGGAGTCTGCACATCCCCAGTCAGAGACATCCGCTGGCAGAGAGGATGACTCTGGTTCCAGTTCCGGTAGTGGAGATGATGTCGAGGAGGATTCTGAGGGCAGCGACTCCGATTTAGATGATGATGATGGTGCATAGGTTGTTCCGCAGAAGAGGACAAAGAGGGCCTCTTATTCCTGTGCTTGATAGCACTGATGCAGCTGTTCCTGCCTTATTTCCTTTTTTTACTAGTAATTGTAGCACATTGTACATTATTAGACAGTTTTATTTTCTGTAAAACTTGTACCCTTGTTGTAAAATGTTGTAACAAAGGAAGAATGATGGAATGAAACAACTTTTTGAAAAAGTGTTGCATTTTATGTTCTCAGCATCGCATCGCATTATTTTGCACAAAAATGAGATTGAATGAAAATTGAATAACGAATATTGCCAAGTCAGGTAATGAACCGACACAACAAACTAAACAACTCAACTCACTAAGAAACAACAAAACCTTAGCAAATTTACAACTCGATAAGCAAGACACAACAATGTTGGGTAAACAAAGAGTAACAACTCGATATACAAAACTCGACAACTCGACAAAACCTAACGACTCGATAAGCAAAACAACAACTCGATAAGCAAAAACAACAACTCGATAAATAGGACTTAACAACAACTCGATAAACAAATGCATTTCGGACGATCTGGGTGACGGAACGTATCCGAAACTGAGGTAAACTTGAACCTTCAACACTCCCAACGCATGGAAATGCTAGGAACTCTCTTCTAGAAGTTAGGACAAGACCAAAGCCCTGTTTCTCTCTATGGCCGACCACCTAAGGAAGCTAGCCGACCAGCTTTTTTTCATTGGTGACCGAGGGGTGGTCGGCCTACCAGAAAAGGTAGTCAGCCGACCACCTGGTTTGGCAACCACCAGTTTTTCGACACGTGTCCCCCCGAACAGTGCCTTATCCTCTTTAAAAGTTCCAGCCTCGTGGTTCATTCATTTCATCTCAGTTTTGCATCAAAATGGAGGCGTTCCTCATCCAAAATCTCACAGCTTGGATTGCTTCTCTGGATGGCTCGGAAAAGTTAAACTTTCGGGGCTTCGGCTTGAATGCACTATTCACGCTGGGCCGTACTCCGCTGCATCTTCCTTTCCTCCATTTTGGAATCTGGTAACACACGTTTTTAGCTTTAGCGAGCAAGAGATGTGTCCTACTTTCGAAGATTTCCAAGCTTGGATGGAATCCAAGCGTAATGAGGAAATCTTGCCTCAACTCCGATTTGGCCACGTCCAAGCCCTAGGACGAATGTGCGGCCTCACTTTGCATGACGCTCGATCATTGATTCACGACGGGGAGCTGGATATCCCAAGCTTGGTGCGCTGGTTTTCTGATGCCGGTGACCGCGGCGACCATCATTGGCAGGGCTATCGGCGACACGTGCTTTGCCTATACTTGCTATCTCATTTCTTGCTTGCCCCGGGCTCCGGTGGATTCAGTGTCCGGTTGATCGAGGTTGCCTAAGGTTTGAAGGAGGGCAAGAGTTGCATTGCCATGACATTGGCTGAGACATTGATGGGCTTAGATGCTTTTCATCGCCTGGAGACAGCTAGGCTTACGGGGAGCCCACTACTATTGCAGGTAATGTTTCCCACCCAATCTCGCATATGTATTGCTCACATCACTCGGCCCTCAGGCTCGGTTTTTCTCACAAAACCCTTTTCTTTCTTTTCTCTCACCGTACATCTCTCTATACTTTATTCTCTCATTTTTTATCCCTCCCCAGGTGTGGTTGATGGACAAATTATAGATTGTGGAGTCTTGCCCAGCATACTCAGCTCGCGGCTACTTTTTTCGACAACGCCTGGTTGATGCCTTGGATGAGGAGTGGTGGTACAACTGGATGTGCAGTTTGTTTACAAACCGCATCGCTTGGCGCTGCCCTTGGCTCAATCTGCCGACGATGAGTTATAACATTACCCGTCAACCTGGGATTCAATTGATTGGCATGACATACTGTGTCTTCTATTTTCCGTTCCAGTTCCGACGCCAGTTCAGACGTGATCAGACTTGTTCACCAGAGGGGATAGAGTACCCTGCTGCATTCCTAGCCCGAGGCGCACAGCTTGCCCGGTATGCCACAGCATGGAGGACTAGAGAGCTCCTGGCCCCGCTCCCACTTTCAGTTGCACTTTGTCTGATGAGTGCTTGGATTGGCTCAATGAAAAGGCACAGGAAGGGCCCACTTTGGCATCAGAGGCTTCGACCAGCTCTGGGAGGGAGCGCAGGAACACCTGACTTATCTATGCCCCGAATTTATTGCTTTATTAGTACTTTCAAGTTTTCTTTATGAATGTAATAAAAAGCAACTTCAATTTGTATGCAAGAGCAAGAGAACTCTGTATTAAAATCAATGAAATTGAAGGTTGTAGGCACTGAAAATTTTTCACTTTGGTCCAAAAATGGTCTAAGTTGTAAAAAGATTAATTTTGAACGAAGTCAACTTTTATTAAAACTTTTTCAAAACCATTTTTGATATGGATCAGAACTGGACACGCTTGAAATCTGTCACTGAGATGCACAACCTCGGATCCTAGCAATTGGAAAGTTGCCCCTAGTCTGAATAGTACTACGGCACTGCACAGCAACGGAAAGTTGCCCCTAGTCTGAAAAGCACTACACCGGAGATCATAACCGAACTCTTGAATGCTGAATAGACAAAGATGGCCAAGATAATCAAATGGACAAAGTTGATCGGGGAAAAGTTTATGGCTGAACTTCAGGATGAAGTTGCCTACGTATCCCAAAGATAGGAATCAAGCGTTACGTAGTTCAGGCTCGAGTTCACTCGTGTATTTTCATTCTCCTTTTATGCTCTAACTTTTGCCAAAGCCTCCCTTTGCGGGTTTTCAACCTTGCGAGCTCAGTTTTTATAATTTCAAATTTTTTTTGTGCTCTGACTTTTGCCTAGGTCGCCCTCTTGGGTTTTCTGTCTAGCAAGCCTCTCAGGGGTAATATTTCTTCAACTTGTCCATGTTGATCGGCTGTGAGAACTCTAGGCCATCTAAGTCCATCAAAACCACAGCTCCACCTGACTAGATAAACTTGATGATGTAAGGGCCAGTCCAATTGGGTCTGAACTTGCCCCTAGGGTCGTGGATAGGAGCTCGGTTGTCCTTGAGCACCAAATCTCCCTCTTTCAAATTCCTGGACTTAACTTTCTTGTTGAAAGCCCTGGCAATTCTACGCTGATAACCTTGAACATGGTACAGTGCTTTCAGTCTTCTCTCATAAAAAAACATGAGTTCTTCAAATCTGCTCTGCTGCCAATTTGCTTCGGCTATTTGACACTCAGCCAACACTCGTAAAGACGAAACCTCAATGTCGAAAGGTAAAACGACCTCCATCCTATAAACTAATGAATACGGAGTCACCCCAGTAGAAGTTCAAATTGACGTCCGGTAACCCCACAGAGCAAACGGCAGCTTATCTGGCCAATCCCGATAGGTTTCCACCATCTTCTGCAGTATGTGCTTGATTTTCTTGTTGGCAGCCTCAACCGCTCCATTGGTTTATGGCCGGTATGAAAAGCCACGTTGTATTTCTCCAACAAGTCAATCACTTCCTTTTTGAAGTGTGAACCATTATCTGAAATGACCTCGTTTGGGACCCCATAACGACAGATGATGTTGTTTTTGATAAACTTTGCAACGTACGACGCCTTCAACACCGCATAAGATTGGGCCTCAACCCACTTCGTGAAATAATCTATCGTGACTAGGATGAACTTATGCCCATTCGACCCCTTTGGAGTGACAGCCCCGATCACATCGATTCCCCAAACTGAAAATGGCCATGGCGAAGTCATATTGTACAGCTTCGACGGCAGAATGTTCATGTGGTTTGCATAGATCTGACACTTGTGGCATCGCCGAACAAAGCCAATACAATCCTCCTCCATGGTGGACCAATAATAACCTCGTCTGAGGATCTTTCGCACTAGCATTACCCCATTCATATGCGTACCGCATTCCCCTCCATGAATGGCCTCCATCAGACGTTTTGATTCTTCAGCTTTAACGCACAGCTTATGCATTCCCAGATGACCTCTCTTATACAATTTTCCTCCGCAGATGATGAACTGAATGACCATTCTTCTGATTGCCCTTTTATCCTTGGCATTTACCCCTGGTGGATATGCTTCCTTCTCCAAGAAATTCCAAATATCGTAATACCAGGGGTTCTCATCTTGAACCTCATCTATAGTAGCAATCGACTGGTAAGCTGGCACAAATTTCTAGTCGATAATGACTGGATGCATTCGGACTCCAAACGGGATGTCTATCATGGAAGATAGAGTTGCTAGTGAATCTGCGAACCTGTTGTTTTCTCTTAGTAGATGAGTGAAGTTTAGCTTCTCAAACCGAGGAATCAGCAGGTCCAAGGTCTGGTGATACATAATTATCTTTTCTTCTTTGACTTTCCAATCTCCTTTCGCTTGAGATACAACAAGGTTCGAGTCCCCGATGACGTCCAACCATTTTGCCCCTAATCCCAGGGCTGCTTCCAGACCGGCAATGCATGCCTCATATTCTGCTTCATTGTTCGAGACTTTGAACCGGAGTTTGAATGCTAGAGGGATACGGAAGTTGTCGGGTGCTATCAGCAACACTCTTATCCCTTACCCGTATTGGTTTGACGCTCCATCAAAGTACATCGTTCAAAATTCATCATCGATATAAAGAATTGCCTCATTTAGGAATAAGTACTCAACTGCTTCACCTCCTTCCACTGGATGATCGGCTAAGAACTCCGCTACCGCTCTTCCCTTGACTGACTTGCACGTCACATATTTCATATCGAATTCGGAAAGCAACAGTAACCAACGAGCTAGCCTATCCGTAAGTGCCGATTTCTCGAAGAGATATTTGATGGGATTTAATCTTGAAACCAGCATTACAGAGTGAGCTAACAGGTAGTGCCTCAGCTTCCTGGTAGCCCATACCAAGGCTAAATAAGCCTTTTCCAACGGTGTGTAGCGGGTTTCATACTCCAACATCTTCTTGCTTAGATAGTAGATAGCTCTCTCCACCTTGTCCTCAGACTCTTGCGCGAGCATGCAGCCCATTGTGGTCTAAGTCACTGAAAGATACAAAATCAACGGCTTCCCTGGCTCAAGTGGTGACAGCACAGGTGGATTCTGTAAGTATTCCTTGATTTGTTCAAAAGCAGCTTGGCATCGGCCGTCCCATTGGAACTTCTTTCCTTTCTTCAGGAGGCCAAAAAGTGGTTCACAAGTCAAGGTTAATTTTGAGATAAACCGTCTTATGAATTGTATTTTACCCAGAAAGCCTCGCATCTCTTTTTCAGTCCTTGGTGGTGGCATTTCTAGGATGGCCTTGATTTTGGAAGGGTCGACTTCGATACCTCTCTGTGTAATCAGAAACCCCAGCATTTTCCCTGCTGTAGCACCAAACGTACACTTTTGAGGATTCAGCCGCAATCGAAATTCTCTGATCCTTTGAAAGAACTTTTGCAAGGCAGTGTAGTGGCCCTCTCTTTCTTTGGACTTGACAATCATGTCGTCCACATACACCCCAACCTCTTTGTGGATCATGTCGTGCAATATTGTGGTCGCGGCCCGTTGATATGTAACTCCAGCGTTCTTCAGCCCAAATGGCATTATCCTGTAGCAATACGTCCCCCACGGGGTGGTGAATGCAGTTTTTTCTCGGTCTTCAGGTGCCATCACTATCTGGTTGCAACCCGAAAAGCCATCCATGAACGAAAGCAAAGCATGCCCCGCTGTGAAGTCCACTAACTCATCGATATACGGCAAGGAGAAGTCGTCCTTCGGACTAGCTCTATTCAAGTCCCTGAAATCCACGCATACCTGGATCCTACCATCCTTCTTCGACACCAGGACGATGTTGGCCAACCAAGTTGGGTATTCGGATACCAGCAGGAAACCTACGTCAATTTGCTTGGTGACCTCTTCCTTAATCTTGAGAGCCCAGTCCGAGCAGATCCTCCTGAGTTTCTGTTTAACGGGTCGAGCCTTGGGATCAAGAGGGATCCGGTGCTGTACAATCTTAGGATCAATTCCAGGCATGTCTTCGTAGGACCACGTGAAAACATCTTTGAAATCTTTTAATAAAGTGACTAAGTGCTTGCGTTCCTCCGAAGACAATGTGGACCCGATCTGGACCTGCCGTGGGTCCTCCTCAGTACCAATATTCACAGTAAGAGAAAGAAAAAGACGACCTGGACAGGACTGTGGTATCCGGGTTATCACCCCCTGGAATACCGGACTCAGACTCAGTTGAGCTGGAACCTGATTCCGACTCAACAAACTCGGTGGAATCAGATTCCGGCTCACTACTTGACCCGATGCTGCTTGACAAAAATCCCTTTTCATACTGCCAAATGAGAGAGGGTGCGATAGATGCATCCAAAATGTTTGCTGGTAGGCCCCCAGCCATTTCATTCCCGATCACGCATACCGAAAAGTTATCCCCCAAGCACTTCTGTTCGATCGGAGGACCTGAAAGTAGACACGCCAGCGCTACCCCCATTTCACTTTCGGCGTCCTCAGACTCCACTTTCTTGCTCTGCTCAGCCTCAGCTAATGGGTCTGTTTACTCTTCGGCAACGTCATCCCCGGATAACTGTAGGTCGAAGAAGATCTCAAACCCCGGCACGCGATTCCTCTCCGCGTTCAACCATGGTTTCGGGACGCCACAAAATGGAAAGTCCTCTCCCTCCCGGACAAAGCGTCCGTTTAGGGTACCCTGGATGGGTCGGTGCATTAACTCATATGGCTTCCCTGCCTTCTTTGCTCTAGCTCTCCCAGCCATCTCCTTACCTTTCCTTACCTAATCCTCTTTGGTGGGCAGATAACCCAAGCCAAAGGTATGCAGGTTGTGTGGCACTTCGGCCAACGCTACAACGCCCTTCCGGCCGCTCTTTCCCAATCCCATCCCGGGGATGTGTTGAAGCATGTTCATGAGGTATACTGATTGTGCGCTAACATACACCCCCTCATTAACAGCTAAGATGTTCTGCATGACCCGGGCCTCAGCCAGGGTAAAACCCGACATGAACACATCCTCCATATCGTGCTCAATTTCCAAAACTGGCGTAGATACATCTGGCGGTGGATGGATCGACGAATTTCCAAAAACGATGGCTACTCCCTTCCCATAGGGGTATTTCACCGTCCGACGCAAGGTGGATGAAACTGCCTTTACTTGGTCTAACCACGGCTGCCCCAAAAGTAGATTGAAAGTTGCAAGAACTTCTAAGACGTGAAAGTCTACCTCATGCTGTCCCGGCCCAACCTTGGTCTGAATTTTCACTGTCCCCATTACTTCTCTGCTTGTGTTATCATATGCCCGAATCACCTGGGCTGTCGGCACAAAGTCCGCGTTGCATAGGCAGTCCTTGCTGGACACACATTGATGGCGGACCCTGTGTCGACAAACACCACGAGTATCAACTTGTTCCTGCACTCTACGAAGATGTAGAGTGGCTTGTTATGGTTCATACCCTCAGGTGGCAGTTCTTTGTCAGAAAAGGTCAACATCGGGGTAGCTCCTCCCAGAAAAACTAAGCCCACCAGCTGTTTGGGCGTGGTGTCTATTGAGAGCTTGGCCTTGTCCATGGCCGATAAGACAGCTTGTCGATGCACTCGCGATGCCATAAGCAGTCCCCAGATGGAGATATCTATCTGTATCTTTTTCAACTGCTTCAGTACAGCCTCTTCTTCGAGTTGCTTCTCTTTCAGTTTCTCCGCCTCCTTATCTTTCCCAGACGTCTCTGGCTGATCTAGATGTGGGGGTTTGAAATACCGCCCGCTTGTAGTCATATGATCGACTTCACCGATGTACCAGGTATCGTCTGGCTGGTTGCTCTCCCAATCCTCATTCGTGTGGGCAAGACATAGATCATCGTCCTCCCACCACATTCCATCGGCAGCCAACAGACACCTGTCCGGCTCCGGTACCACCGTCCTTGTACTCGCAGTACCTTTTGTCCACATGCTCGCAGCATTCTCTCCTCGTGCACACAGTACTCTCAGTCCCCACGGGGGCCTTGGCTTTTCTAATTCTCTCAAACTCCTCGATTCCTTTTTGCTCCAACTGCGTTAGTACAGCTGGCTGCTCTATAATTCCTGTATTCAAAATGCCCAGATCCTAAGCGAAATTCTTAGCACCGGCGCTCTCCGATGATGCATTCTGATCTCCAGCCCTTCCGGCCACAATTGATATCCTTGCCCCTATCGGGCCCTGTTCCAACTAAGTTTCGTCGACAACATCTGGTAGGTCATCAAGCCACCCGGTGACCTCTGCTGACTCCTCAAAATCTGACCAGTTGACTACTATGCCCTCTGGATCTTGTTTATTGAAAAATTGGAGGTTAGCAAAGTCCCCTTCCACAGCTGCCAAGTCATCTATCCTCTCACCAGATTTACCCCCCTGTATCACACAAAGCTCTGCCCCTTCTGGCAATTCCACATTTGGCCCAACCTGGCCTACTGATAGAATGTAGTCACTCGGACTGTATACCTCCTCAGCAAAACTCCCAGATTCCTCAGATTCTGATTCAACAATCCCATTCTCCCCTGAAATCTCCCATGTTCTGTCTTCGACAGTCACCACTATTGGTTCGGGTTGGGTTCTGGAGATGTCCAACATGCACAAGTCAGTGTAGTCAGGAAGGAGCACCTCCGGCTTGGGTAGGTGGGACGGGGTAATATATATGCTAGGATCATAAGACACGACCCCAGTCTGGATAAAGTTGATGCGTTTGGGAAGTGGAGCTTAGTTGTGCGGTGGGAGAGGGTTGGTTGTGACGTTGGGTTTTTGTGGAGGCACAATCACCCTGTTGTCAACGAGATCCTGAATCTCGTGACGGAATCTAAAACATTAGTCGGTGTCATGACCGTGTTGTTAGTGATGTGCGCAGTATTTTACCGGGTTATGAGAGGGTGGGAGTGGATTTGGCAATGGCCTCAGCTCCAGGGGCTTTAAGTGTCCTTTCCTGATTAATACCCCCAGAGCCTTGGACAGGGGCATATATAATGGGGTGAAGGTTCTTTGGCCTCGATGTTGGTATTTGGTGGTTTGTGTGTTGCTTCCGGACGCGCTGAAGAAAGGTGTAGCTGCCATGGGTCTTGGAGGGGGAATGGTGGTGACCATGCTTACTTCTGAAACTCTAACATTCGCGGCATTGCTGGTGCCTGTATTGTTGTTGCGGTTGAAGGTTCTTCTGGGTTGCTCTCTGTCATTATCAATCAAGCCCTGCTTCAAGGCATCCTCAATCTGTACTCCCATCTCATGCAAATTTGAAAAGGTAAGGAAAGGGAGCACGATCATTTTCTGCATCAGCTTAGGCTGGAGATTGCGCACAATCATTCGGATTTGATCTTTATCAGTAGGCCTTAGGGTCATCATCGAGGCCTTCGCCCTCCACCTCGCTACGAACTCCGAGAAGCTCTCCTTAGGCTCCTGCCTTGTTGTCTCAAGATCATGGGTTGTAATCTCGATTTACGTGTTATAAGAGTACTGTGCAATGAAAGCCTCGACCATCTCATCCCAGTTTCGTTTAACATCGTCTTCTAATTTCGCGTACCAGATAGCAGCCACACCCGACAGGGTCTGGCCGAATAATGAAAGTTTCTGCGGTCTGGTGAGGCCCATCGGCCGTAGTATATCTGAGAATAACTGGAGATGCACCATGGGATCCCCAGATCCGTCAAAGCGGTCGATTTGTGGCATTTTGAACCTATCTGGCAGCGTCACAGCCACATCAGTGTACCCGTTCTCAATGTCTATGATGGACTTTACCCCTTGGGATTTCTTGAACAACTTCTCAAGCTTGCTCAATTTCAATGCTGTAGGGTCGACCTCGAATTCGAAGGGAGAGTCCGGTAGGTTGGTAGGTGTTTTGGACAATTGGGGTAAGATTGGGGGCAGAGCCGGCCCTGTCGGAATGTCCATACCCTCCTGGACATTTGGTGTTTCCCCGGGTGTCTGAACCCCTGGTGGTGGAGGAGCTTGATGTGAAACAGATGCTCCATTTTGCTGTTGCAACCTGGTGATTAGCTCGGCCTGCTGGGCCATGATCGCAGCCTGCTGCTTGGCAAATTTCGCTTGGCGGACGGCGTCCTGCTGCATAAGTTTCATACTTTCTTGGAGTTGACGCATCATTGCCTCCATCCCTGATGTGTTCTGCTGATCCATTTGACCGACTGGAATATCTATTTCTATGGCAACAATTGAGACCTCAGCCCGACTGTCCACTAATGGGGTAGACCACTGCTCTGGCAACCTCTGGTCAGATACACTGCGTCTGATAACCGGGGGTAGAGAGTGGGACACTGGTTGTCCGTCAACCAGATCCTCAGATCGATTGAGTCGGCGACCTCTTGTCCAGAGTGCTTAGGGAATATCTGTTTGGTCTGAAGCAATTTTACTAAACTACCTAACAAAAAGATAAATAAAGCAATAATAAGAAAATAAACAACCAGACAAACGGACATCATAACGACTTTAAATAAATACACAACACACAGTTGGGCATCACAACATACAGTCGATAAGCTGAAAATACTGTTCTCAAACACTGCTCATTATCTCTAAATCACTGCCTCCAAAAACTGAATCTGATACCCGCAGATAACTAATTCCCAAAATACTGAACTGGTGCCCACAGGCCTAATGCCCAAACTTGCAAACTGATACATGCATTCCTGTAGAGACGCACTCTAAAAGCACATAACAAGCAAGTGAGAGCCAAAACACCCCTATGTTGGGGTAGGGTTTCCTTGTCCTATTTTGTCAGGAGCTAAGGTTTCACTATGCACGCAGCGGTTTCAAACAACCTATAATCGGGTAAGTAATCTGTCCTAGCTTGGAATGGTCACTATGGATTCTGAATATGCACTAGGTCGAATGGTAAAAAGGGTGCCCCGATAAAATCGGGGTTTGTGTTCCCGTCATGGCAGAGCCCGCAACCGGTCAGCCTTATGGCACCATTCTCAAAGCGAGCCTCCGGCAAACCGTTCAGGAATAGCATATGGCAAACACGATGTTCTAGGCGCACCAATGAAAATGCAATGCAAAGAAACACACAAGTGTAGTCAAAACCAGATATCACGAGTTTGAGTCAAGTTCTCTAATTTCCTAGCAGAGTCGCCAGAAACTGTAGACATCCCGGAACGTCTCGGGGGAAATCCCCATGTTTTGTTCATTTAGGCTCACTACAGTTCAGGACTCAATGTCATGGTCCTGTATCTAATCTCGCAGAGTGCAATGCAAGACCGATGAATCATCAAAGAGTCCAAATCCGGCAAATCGTTTTAAAAAATTGATTTTTAGAAAGAAGTGTCAAACATGGACTGTTTTGCCAGATATAGAGTTGCCACCTAAATATTTTATTTTGGGGGAATTTAGAAAACCCTGACTCATGCCTAAGGCCACGTGTCCGTCATCACCAAATTTGCCTCAGCTCGGGAACCCTGACTCATGATTAGGGAAGGTCACTTCGTGAGCACCCCCGCTCACCCGATCAAAGATCGGCCTCTACTAACCATGATATCGAGTTTTGAAAACATTATGTGCTCTTATTGCGGTTTATTAGCCTAGAATTACTATGTGATGCGCACAGCATACAAGTATAGACCGGATCGCTTGAGCAGATTTTGCCACCCTCAGGTGGGCTTAGAAAACATGGTTTTGCTACTATCTAGTGGGCTTAAAACTCGCAATCAATGAATTGTTCCAATCCAAGTAATCCAACCTTCACCCACAAGCATTCAGGCAGTTATATCACATAAGCAGTTAGCCTCATGGTAAGCATGTTATCATGGCAGTCACTCACACACATGCAAGGATGCAAAAGCATAAACACTTACCGAGTACTCCGAGCCAAAGAAAGAAGCTAATTAGAAATCATGCATGAATCCTAACTATGCTGAAATGCCTAATGCAACACATACAAAAATGCAACTAAGATAGGGTCGGCTATTCTAAGATGGCATATGAAATGCAACAATTGATACACGTATTCAACTTGAAATTGAAATACGATGCAGTTAGTATGATGTGCCGAGCCCGGTGCATGCAAAACAGATGAATGAATGCAAACATGCTATCATAAGTATGCTAATTGAACATGCCCTAAACTAACCATCATAAGCTGGTAAATAAAAGGGAAAAAGATGTAGGGTTGGAAGACATACATCACACACACGCACACTTATTACAACAATTGGCCCTCTTTCGGAGGGTCCGAATAAATAATACAGTCCGAATAAATAATTAACTACTCTAGCTAATTAAATAATACAAAACCCTAATTAATTAACAAATTAACTAGGAAAGCGAATAAACTAGCATGCAAGCTATAAAAATGGACTGCCCCAGCTCATGTTCCGAATGATGAAAGATGCATGCATGCTCGCGTCGCCTTGTCGGTAAATTCCATCGCGATGCCTCGCCTCACCCTTGTTTGCAATTGACCTCAGAAACTTGCACAAAACTCCAGAAGGCTGAAACTCCACATTGGGAAGGCCACCGACCAGTTATTATCATGGTAGACCACCTGCCGACCACCCTTTGTGGTGGAGACCAAAGAGGGTGGTCGGCCTGCCAGAAAATCTGGTGGGCCGACCAGTTTTCATCTCTGGTTTCTGGTTTTTCTGCAACAAAGGCAAGAGGGAGAAAAGGCAATGTATTTTCAACAAATGTGTGCATGACCACTCTCCCCGTCCTTGCACAAGCTCAAGGAAGTGTAGTCCTCGATCCTCGTGCCATCAATCACGCATCTCGATGCATGATGGCCGAGGAGTCGAATTGCACGACTCAATGGGACATGAATGCGCATATAAGAATCTAAAGCCAACAACTCTATCATGGATAGTCAAGAGTGTCGACGACCGGAAATTGAGACACGTTTCGTTACTTTGAGTACGAAACGCCCCTCGTTTTCCGTGTTTGGACTAACCCTACTCCAAACACAATGCAATGAGATAGCATACACAATGCGACTAACATGCAACCTAACATACACAATGCTATGGGCTAAAATGGCATACACAATGCACATGACATAACATGGCATACACTATGCGCTTACGAAGACTATCATGCACACATGAACTAAATGGCATACACAAATACAAGATGGACTTACACCAATATGAGTGGACCTCAGCCACACTCACATCAATGGCCATATGATGAAAATGAGACAACCGAAATACATGCAAGCATGCACGAATGCAATGGACCGATCCTAAGGAACAACATGCAACTCTAACTAAACATGGCAAAGTATGAAATATGGCATACAAGCATACATTTTCCAACTCCGAAACATGATGTACAATGATCCCGAATCATGCAAATATGTTTCCCAATGCATGCTAGATGGCTCGAATACCGAAACTAGTGAAGTGCGTTACATTATAGGTACACAAAACAATGCACGAATGGCAAAACCAACCCCAAACAGACCCTAGGTAGGTCTGAAACAGTGGGAAAATGGCCCAAAATGATGGTTCAAAGTGCATGGAAATGAAGCTCATTCAATGGTCTGAAAACAAGGCATTCATGCACAACTCTCAAGCACACTTAAAGAGGACAAAACATGAGGATATGGCATTCACATAGACTCTGAAATATGATGCAAAATGACCCCAAAGCATGAAAACACCTCAGTATATGCATGCAATAGACCTTAAATCTCAAAGCTAGGCAAGTGTATTGAACTACACAAAGCTAAGCAAGTGTATTGAACCACAAGCATGCAAAACAAACATCATTCGACCATGAGACCTAAAAATAGAGCTAGGGCAGTCCAAAATATGCACAAAATCAGTTTAAGGCAAGGCCAAAAAGTGCTAAAATCAAGGGTCAACAAAGCATGCAAAATAAGCTAGTGAACCATGATTTGCACTACAACTATATGAAGCACATGAGAGCTCACCAAACCAGCGAAAAACAGAAGTATGCCATGCCAAATAATGCCCAAAAATCCACTGAAACTCAGTCAATACATGCAAGAATGATGTGTCCCTTTGAAAGGGTTGTTCTACACATGCAAGATAGACATCTAATATGGAAAAACCACCTTTGGACAGAGGTCATGCAGGTCACAAAACTCATCAAAAATGGCTTGGAGCACGGCTTTTAAACATGCAAATAGGGGCTCCTTTGGAGGGCTAATAAAGCTAGTAAAGAGAACAAAGGGTGCGAGGGTCACCCCTCTCTGATTTTGAGGCTCAAAGACACATGCTAGCCACTAAAAATCCACTGGATTTTAGTGGCTAAAAGGCCAAACCAAGGCTGACACAAATGCTCTAAAGCATAGCTCAAAACATGAGGAAATGAAGCATGCAAGGGGGTAGATGACCCCCAACAGAAAAATGGTCTTAAACAAACATGTTTAGAAGATCAAAACAAGACTTTTTTCAGTTTATTACAAAGCCTAAATATGCTTTCAAATAGAGCTAAACTATGAGGCAAAACAATGTCAAAGAGAGGGAAATGAAGTGTTATCCTTGTAGCCAAAGGAACCAGCAACTTTTGGACCAAGATAGCAAGTCTTCAACCGATGAAAATGAGCTCCAAGGTGCTTGGATGGATGATGGAGAGGTTAGGCTAAGAGGTGTAGTGCAATGGTGCAAGAACAAGGGACCTTTGGAGCTAAAATGAAGAGAAATAGGGAGGGAAATGTATGTATGCCTTGAAACAAAATTCTGAACCAAGGCCAAGGAGGGGAGGCCCTTCCTTTATAGAGGAGAAGGTCTAAAGCTTCTCAAAGAAGCTTAAAAGCTAGGCCAAACATCCTCCATACATGTATAGAGGATGCACCAAATGCCTCACAGCTGACACAACTGGAACACACTCAGAAAGAGGAAAAAGCAGATGGCTGGCCAACCAGTTCAGGTGGTTGGCCGACCATGCCCCCTGGTCGGCTGACCAGGGGTCAAAAGGGTCAAGATCAAAAGGTGGTCGGCCATCCCATATTGGTGGTCTCCCAGGTGAATGCAACTCAGTAGTGGTATGGGAGACCAGAAAATGTGGCTCAAAAGTGAGGGAGACCACCTACCTGCCAAGAAACCGGCCGACCGGGAAAAGGTGCTCTCCAAGAAGAAAAGGTGGTCTCCCACCCTACTACCACCTTCCTAACAATTAAACTAGGGTCCATGCCAAAAATGAACCCACACCGATGCGAAACGAAGGTTCAAGGGCCAAAACGCGTAGCTGGGGACCCTGAAAACTGACTATTAAGCATCGAAAATGGCGTGCGACCACGAAGGTGGTCTCCCGGGCCACAGTGTCCCTCTAAGGAGAGGAAACAAGGTGTGTGCCAAAAATCAGAGCAAACGGAGGTAGTTAAGCGACCCCGAACCGAGGCACACGGCTGACGGCTCCGAAAACCAAAAACTGGTCTCCAAACGGGAAAGATGGCCTACAACCACGAAACGTAGCCTACGGCCACTTAGAGATGGTCTACGAAACCTCTCCCTCCCTTCAGGAAGAGAAAATAGAGAAAACAGGACCTGGTTCGTAAACCGGGGCAAGGCAAGAAAAGGTTTCGAAGCCCGGAGGCAAGGCTCTCAGCCGAGACTTTACAACCTCAGAACGAGCACAATATGCAACATCACTGAGCGCTCAGTCGGTGACGTCTGAGTCTTAAGGTCGGTAAAAAATGGGGTGTCTACACACTGTCAATGCGCTGTAAACAATAAAATAAAACTTAACGATTGTCTTAAACAAAATATATATGAAAATGAAAATGGTAAAAATTGACATACGAATTGAAGCTGACGATAATCAGCTGATGTCTCAGAGCGTGGGTTATGCATAGAACGATGTGTCGTGTTTTGAACTTGCACGTGTGAAATGGAAGTAAACTAGTCCAAGTAACCTGGTACACAATCCCATGGATGCAAGACTAGAACACTATGCGCTGTCCCAGACAACAAGTGATTTTCCTAACTCTCCCAAATCGTATCCAAGTATTTATAGGCAATGTTGTTCTGCTTTTCAGTGGATCCTCTGGAGGCTCGAACTGGAGCAGGCAGAGGTAAGGGAATAATTTGCACCCTACCAAACTGTCTTAGTACCCTATCTGAATGGTATGGTTCAACAATGTGCATATATTTTAAGCATCCACTATAGTAAGCAACATCAGAAAAAGGATGCTCAATACGCTTATCGTGGTATAGATCCCAAATAACCTATAATAGTAAAAATTTTTATATGTAAGTTATCAATTAGATTGAATAATAGCAAGTAATATGTACATACATTGACATAAGATTGACACTTACGTCATGGGCCTCTAATCTGTCGAGGTCTTCTCGCAACCTTTGTAAAATTGACGTTGACGAACCAGATTGGGTGTGAGAAATCCAACGAAAGACACGAGGCTAATCTTCTTTATATCTAAATTGGGATGGGGTCTAGCACCAACAAAATGCTCATAAATCCAAGCTTCCAGCAATGTCATGTATCCCACCATCTGTTTTACGACATACCTTGTAGCAGTACCCAATTACCGGTATAAAAAACCCAATCTGGCTGCACCCCAAGCATAAGAAGCAACCGATCGCAAATCCATAAGAAAAGACAACTACACTATCGGAACATGTGTGCCTGTCTTGTCTGCAAATAAGGTACAACCTAACAAATATAACAAATATGCCCTAGCTGCACAGTCAATGGTATTATCATCGTCCGCATCAGACACTGACCCAAACCGTTGTCTCAACCATTCTACCTTGATAGACTGGCCCCGTGCTACCTTCAACGCTACATTTGCCTCATCTATTGTTACTCCCAAAGCCTCAACTAGCAGATTTGTAGCATCAACATTTGATAACTTCTTGCAAGAGACTGATTCACCAATCACTTGAATCCCTAAAATTACACTAACATCATCTAAGGTTGGTGACATCTCACCAAATGGTAGATGAAACGTGTTTGTCTCTGGCTGTCATCTTTCTACAAAGGTCGAAACTACAACTTTGTTTACAAATTTATATGAGCAACTCACTAAAGAAATCAACCCCGAATCTATAATTAAATCATGAAATTTGGACTATTCATTCTCTTCCAAGTTGAATGACCATTCATCAACTTTAAAACCATGATTTAAGCATTTAAGTATTCCACGTTCCTACAACATAGAATAAAAAAAAGAAAAAAAAAAGAATTAGTAAAGTTGAAACAAAATTTAAAACATTAAATTAATGTAAGACAATGACTTACATCATTATGCCAAATTTTGGTTGCTACGTGACAACGGAAACTCTTCAAAATCGAAGGATCATATGGCCCTCCAGGAAAAGGTTCAGTAAGATCATCATTAACTTTTTCAGTTTTATCTGCTGGTTGGTCTTCATAGTCAGCCATGTCTGTTGGTTCATCACCCGGATCATCACCTATGTCTGTTGGTTCATCACCCAAATCATCACCCATGTCACTCACATTCAATCGATTGCCCCCATCGTTTTCAACCTCAACTGTTTTTGCTAGAGCAACACCTATGTCATTCATGTCATGTTCATTAACTCCACTACCTTGATCCTTAATCTTACGAGTACGTCGAGGTCTCTTAGCCACTTTTTGAGAAAGTATAACATTACATCTCCTAAATGCTTTTGGGCGATCTCGAGCAGTTTCCACCATAGCTATCCACCAGGTACAATTAGATGTTAGTCAATGGCAATGTAAGCAAATATATCCAATGTCAATTACCCTTAACAATACAGTTAGTCCTTCCCATGTATCGAAAATGTATGTCATCTAAGGACATTATATATATAACTTATAAGCCATTGAAGCCTATCTTAAATAGGTGTGTCGTGACCAATTCAAATAGGAAACAACAAACTAAGATAGTTTCTTACCAAACACAAAATGAATAAACGATAAAAAGAAACTACTAAAAATAAGCTATTTGAGTTGGACCAAAATTTGAGAATTGTAATGCATTAGAAGCATGCTAAGAGGAAAGCCATCAAAAACAAAAATTCCTAAATAAAATTATAGACAAGAACAAAGCTTTTCCAAAAAAATGCAAAAAATTTGAGAGCCTAAACAATGGAATTTGGTATTAAAAACAAAAAAGGCTTAGTACACATCAAAAGTTGTGTGTTTTGCTTCTTAGGACATTTTGGATTGATTATAAGTACTTAAAGAAAATTCAACATTGGCCCAAAGCCTATAGTTGCAATATAATTACATGCATCTCCAAGTTGATATAATGTGCTAAAATTAGCATTGTTTTCAAACAACCTACCTATCTCTTGTTAGGTTTATGATGTGTATTGTGCTAATTAGAGTTAGTTTATGTGGAAGACAACTAGTACAAGTGACTATAAGTTGATGTATGAAAATACATGGAAAAGAAGCTAAAAATGTGAATTAAATAATCTGGCTGGTTGTTGCCCTGTTTGCCTCATCTTTCCCTTCTTTTTTTTTGCAGAAAATTCAGATATAAGTTTTATACTATATGTACAGTACAGACATAAAAGGGACAAAACCAATGGCAATGGCAATGACAATGGCAATGCCTTACAACAACAGAAAAGGGACAATTTTATACTATATGTACAGTACAAACATAAAAACCTCACACTTAAAAAAGCAACTGGTCCCAACACTTCAAAACAAAGGATCAACATAACAAATTTTATTTTCTTTACGCACAAAGAAACACAACCAAAATACCCAACACTCCAAGACAAAGGATCAGTCAAACATATTTTCTAAAAGACAAAGGGTTCTAATATTTTTTATTTTATTTTATTTCTAGTTGGTATGTAGACTTCTATTACATTATAATATTCAAGCCATCCATTAGATTATAAAATTCAGACCTCTATTCCCAAAAAAATTTAAATTTTATGTGGAATCAGGCCATCCATTACATTATAATATTCCCTCACAATTAAGGTTTTGTGTGGTTGTGGATTTAGTTGGTAAAGGGTTTTTTGTTTGTGTGGTTATGATTAATTGAAAAGAAAAAAGAAGTAAATTATACCTTTGATGGTAGATGAAAAAGTCCACAACACTTGTAAGAAAGAAGAAGTAAATCGTACCTTTGTGTGGTTATGATTCAAAAGTGTTAAATTTCTGAACAATTGCAGCAACACTTGATTCGAAAGTGTTAAAGCACTTGTAAGGGGGGAAAAAAAAAAGTTTTGTCCCAAGCACTTCAGCAGCAAAATGGATTCAATCGGTGTGGAGAAGATGAATACAATAGACCGACGGTCAGGGAATGAGAGGTATGAAAAATTAGGTGGGTGTGCATTTGATTGTGAAAATATTATGAATATGGGTAGATTTGGTAATAAGTGAGGTGTCCAAAAAAATAATATTAAAATTTAGGGTTTAGGGTTAGGGTCCAAATAAATTAGGGGTCCAAAGAATTTTGGCAGGTGCTAATAGCAGCACTCTTTAGATTAGAGGCGAGAAATGGATTTGGATTAGAGGCTGTTTGGGGATTTTATGGGCAATTTGGGAAGATTAGTTTTTTAGTTTTTTAGCATTTTTAGATAAATGCTGCTATTGGTACTTGCCAAAATTCTTTAGACCCCCTATTTCTTTGGACCCCAAACCTAAACCCTAAATTTTAATAATATTTTTTTGGACACCCCTACTTATTATCAAATTTACTTGTATTCATAATATTTTCACAATCAAATGCACACCCACCCAATTTTTCATACCTCTCCTTCCCTGACCATCCGTCTACTCTATTCATCTTCTCCGCACCGATTGAATCCATTCAAAGTGTTGCTGAAAGTGCTTGGGGACATTGCTTTATTTATTTTTTTCTTTTTTCTTACAAGTGCTATTGAAATTCGTTTAGTGGAAATTCAACACTTTCGAATCGAACTGGCATTACAATGCTGAGACAAGCTGTAGACTTTTTCATCTACCATCAAAGGTATAATTTATTTCTCCTTTCTCTTCAATCAATCATAACCACGCAAACAAAAAACCTTTACCAACCACAACCATAACCACACAAAACCCTAATTATGGAAGAATATTATAATGTAATGGATGGCCTGATTCCATATAAAATTCATTTTTTTGGGAATAGAGGTCTGAATATTATAATCTAATGGATGGCTTGAATATTATAATGTAATAGAAGTCTACATACCAATTAGAAATAAATTTTTTAAAAAAATATATTAGAACCCTTTGTCTTTTAGAAAATTTGTTTGGATGATCATTTGTTTTGGAGTGTTGGGACTAGTCGCTTTTTTAAGTGTGAGGTTTTTATGTCTGTACTGTACATATAGTATAAAATTGTCCATTTTCTGTTGTTGTAAGGCATTGCCATTGCCATTGGTTTTACCTCTGTTTTCTATAATAAGCTTTAGAAGTACTTCTTTTCATAATTTTTTTTTTTAATTTTTTTGTTTTTGGTGTTACTTTTATTACTTAAACATTAAATAGTTGTGAGGTTAGGTTAGATATTGTTATACATTGTTTGTTGTAAATGACAAACCAGAAATTGTCAACAAAGAAAAGGGCACTTGACTTTGTAATTGTACCCTATTTGAGCCAAAAAAGTTATGTTTTTCTGGCAATTGGTAAGATTTAAACTCATCGTGTTGGGGATGAGAATTTTGTAAGACAAACCGTTGAATGATTAACTCTTCAAAGATCAATTACATACATCGGCTAATTTGTTTAGGTTTGATGGTTGATTGGAATCTCTAACAAATGTCTTTCATTGGCCTGACTGATCTTTTGAGAAATATTTTTAGCTTTTTTGTACTACAGTCTAACTTAGCACACAATAATGGTTGCTAGAGTTATTTGCAGAATTTTAAATAAATTTCAAGTATATATTTGTTTGGTGGGTAAGAAGTAAGAAAATGAAAATTTAGACTTCTATTACATTTGAATTTTCTTTCACATAAAAAACTTATATAAGAATTTTCTACAGTCAAAAATGGGGTGTAAAGAGGAGGCAAACAGGGCAGCAACCAGCCAGTTTATTTAATTCACATTTTCAGCTATTTTTCCATGTATTTTCATACATCAACTTATAGTCACATAATCACACAACACTTGCACTAGCTGTCTTCCACATAAACTAACTCTAATTAGCACAATACACATCATAAACCTAACAAGAGGTAGGTGGATAATTTGAAAACAGTGCTAATTTTAGCACATTATATCAACTTGGAGATGCATGTGATTATATTGCAACTATAGGCTTTGGGCAATTGTTGAATTTTCTTTAAGTACTTATAATCAATCTGAAATGTCCTAAGAAGCAAAACACACAGCTTTTGTTGTGTACTAAGCCTTTTTTGTTTTTAATACCAAATTCCATTATTTAGGCTCTCAAATTTTTGCACTTTTTTTGGAAAGCTTTGTTTTTGTCTATAATTTTGTTTAGGATTTTTTTTGTTTTTAATGGCCTTACTATTGGCATGCTTCTAATGCATTACAATTCTCAAATTTTGGTCCAACTCAAATATTTTATTTTTAGTAATTGCTTTTTATCGTTTATTCATTTTGTGTTTGGCAAGAAACTATCTTAGTTTGTTGTTTCCTATTTGAATTTGTATATTTTCTAAAGCTGTCTCTAATTGATATCTACATACATAAAAATACATGTATATATACTTCTGACCATGCATGTTTTTTTGCTTCATTGGTCATGACACACCTATTTAAGATAGGCTTCAATGACTTATAAGTTATATATATATATATATATATATAATGTCCCTGGATGACATGCATTTTCGATACATAGGAAGGATTGACTATATTATTAAGGGTAATTGACATTGGATATATTTGTTTACATTGTCATTGACTAACATCTAATTGTATTTGGTGGACAACTATGTTGGAAACTGCTCGAGATCACCCAACAGCATCTAAGAGACGTAATGTTGTACTTTCTCATAAAGTGGCTAAGAGACCTCGATGCACTCGTAAGACTAATGATCAAGGTAGTGGAGTTAAAGAACATGACATGAATGACATAGTGCTGCTCTAACGAAAACGGTTGAGGTTGAAAACAATGGGGGCAATCAATTGAATGTGAGTGACATGGGTGATGATTTGGGTGATGAACCAGCAGACATAGGTGATGATCCGGGTGATGATCCAACAGACATGGGTGACTATGAAGACCAACCAGTAGATACAACTAAAAAAGTTTATGAAGATCTTATTGGACCTTTTCCTGGAGGGTCGTATGATCCTTTAATTTTGAAGAGTTTCATTGTCACGTCGCAGCAAAAATTTGGCATAATGATATAAGTTATTGTCTTACATTAATTTAATATTTTAAATTTTGTTTCAACTTTACTAATTCTTTTATTTTTTTTATATATATATTTTTAATTCTATGTTGTAAAAACGCAGAATACTTAAATGCTTAAATTATGGTTTTAAAGTTTGTGAATGGTCATTTAACTTGGAAGAGAATGAACAGTCCAAATTTCATGGTTTCATTATGGATTCGGGGTTGATTTTTTTAGTGAGTTGCTCATATAAATTTGTAAACAAATTTGTAATTTCGGCCTTTGTGGAAAGATGGCAGCCAGAAACAAACACGTTTCATCTACCATTTGGTGAGATGTCACCAACCTTAGATGATGTTAGTGTAATTTTAGGGATTCCAGTGATTGGTAAACCAGTCTCTTGCAAGAAGTTATCAAATGTTAACGCTGCAAATCTGCTAGTTGAGGCTTTGGGAGTAATAATAGATGAGGCAAATGTAGCGTTGAAGGTAGCACAGGGCCAGTCTATCAAGGTAGAATCATTGAGACAACGATTTGGGTCAGTGTCTAATGCAGACAATGATAATACCATTGACTGTGCAGCTAGGGCATATTTGTTATATTTGTTAGGTTGTACCTTATTTGCAAACAAGACTGGCACACGTGTTCCGGTAGTGTATTTGTCCTTTCTTATGGATTTGCGATCGGTTGTTTCTTATGCTTGGGATGCAGCCGCATTGGCTTTTTTATACCGGCAATTGGGTACTGCCATAAGGTATGCCGTGAAACAAATGGCGGGATACATGACATTGCTGGAAGGTTGGATTTATGAGCATTTTGTTGGTGCTAGACCCCTCCCCAATTTGGACAATAAAGAAGATTAGCCTCGTGTTTTTCGTTGGATTTCTCGCACCCAATCTGGTTCGTCAACGTCTATTTTACAAAGGTTGCGAGAGGACCTCGATAGATTAGAGGCCTATGACGTAAGTGTCAATCTTATGTCAATGTATGTGCATATTACGTGTTATTATTCAACCTAATTCATAACTTACATATAAAATTTTTACTATTATAGGTTATTTGGGATCCATACCATGATAAGCGTACTAAGCATCCTTTTTCTGATGTTGCTTACTATAGTGGATGCTTAAAATGTATGCATATTGTTGAACCAGACCATCCAGATAGGATGCTGAGACAGTTTGGTAGGGTGCAAATTATTCTCTTACCTCCACTTGCTCCAGTTCGAGCCTCTAGAGGATCCACTGCAAAATAGTACAACATTGCCTATAAATACTTGGATACGATTTGGAAGGGTTGAGAAAATCACTTGTTGCCTAAGACAGCGCTTAGTGTTTTAGTCTTGCATCCATGGGATTGTGTGGCAGGTTACTTGGACTGGTTTACTTCTATTTCACACGTGCAAGTTCATAACCCAACACATCGTTCTAAGTATAACCCACGCATTGAGACATATGCTGATTATCATCAACTTCAATTCGTATGCCAATTTTTACCGTTTTCATTTTCATATATATTTTGTTTAAGGCAATTGTTAAGTTTTATTTTATTGTTCGCAGCGCATTGACAGTGCCTTGAGCATTTCACATTCAAAGCTCGAAATTGGATACAATGAAGCAGTTCCCCCCCGAGATATGTTATGTAATGCTATGAAGAAGATAACACAAGTCTTGGAGGGCCAACAATCCACTGAAGAACATACACCATCAGAGAACTTGGTGTACACTTGTCGCAGGAATTGTGGAGCAACGTCTTAGACTTTAGTATTTGTTGGGTTCAAATGTTTTAAATATGTATTTTGAAATCTTAGTTTCAAACATATGTTAGACTTTTTGATGGTGCTAGACACGAGCATAACAAAGGTCAGATAACACTTTAGTATATGTTAGTTTGTCTGAGAAACATTTTTGGCATACATTTTGATAGCGGTTTGTATATGTAATAACCCTCACCGCTGTTTACTGATAAGCCATTGATTACTGTTAAACTGAGGCTAAATGTGTTAATTGACTGACTGACTGAAAACTGAAGCCGAATTGATTAAGTATATTAGTTAAATTACAATTCTATCTGTTTGCCTGCCAAATTATCTGTTCATGTTTTTGTGTTTAAACTGCTAATTGAAGGCCTTATCGGCGGCCGGATCTGAAATTGATTGATGTTCTGTGTCAATTAGATTTTATGTGATTTTATGGTGTATTTAATTAAAAATGTGTTTTGGTATGATTAAATTGGATCAATATTGATAAATGGCATAAGTTGCATTATTTACCAAAAAGCCATATTGGTGGGCCACTATCTAAGACATATTGAAGCTTCATTACACCTAAACACAACATTTGCTCTGTCTATTTGAGAGGCAAACCGACTGAGAGAGAGAGAGTTAGGAGATTGAATTGTTCTTGAGGGTTTTGCTTGAAAACTTGAGGAAATTGTAGAAGACTTGCAACATCGAGCCTCCATACCTCTAATTCAAGACTTAAGGTAGAATAATTGCCTTCTTAATTGTGTATTTAAGTTCTATCTAGCATGGATCATGATAGTTTAAAGAGCTAAGTCAAAAATTGGAAAAGATTGTTGAATTAAGGCTTAATTGTTGCATGCATGTCTATATCCTTGCATTTTGATGTTGATTTCATGGCAATTGGTGCATGCATGTTCATATTATTGTTATAGACCATGATTTCATCTTGTTTTTGTAAGAGTTGGCTCACTAGAGCATGTATTTGAGGCTTGGAAGTTATTTAAAGTCATGCATGTCCCATGTTTATCTTGTTCATGAAAATTGGTGTGAAATTGGGTTTAATTCCCTCACATTTGGGCCTTGATTTTACAAATTGAGCTTTAAATCATGTCATACTATGTATTTACAAGTGTTTTCTAGGAAATGGGCCCAAAGGAATCGAATTTGTTACATTTGAACTTGATTTGAGCTTGAGGTTCAAATCTGGGAATTCCAGATTTTGAACTCACGCTTGAGCGGACTGACTGGTGCTCGAGCATGAAATTCGTGCTCCCAGCACTTCACACTGTTTTGAAGTCCGCTCGAGCGGGGTAATTTACGCTCGAGCGGCTGTCGAGCGCCCGTCGAGCGTAAATTTTGAGCATCCGTCCGGAGGCAGGGCTCACGGCCGCGACTCTGAAACTTCTGAACGAGCACATTATGTAGTATCACCGAGCGCTCAACTGGTGACGTCTAAGTCTTAAGGTCGGTCAAAAATGGGGTGTCTACACTAGTGCTCGAGCGTGAAATTCGTGCTCCCAGCACTTTACACTGTTTTGAAGTCCGCTCGAGCGGGGTAATTTACGCTCGAGCGGCTGTCGAGCGCCCGTCGAGTGTAAATTTTGAGCATCCAGCACTTTTGGCATGTTTTGCATCCCGCTCGAGCGGAGTAGTCCACGCTCGAGCGGGTATCCTTTGTCTGCATGTTCGCGCAAGCAGAGTAATTGACGCTCAAGCGTGACCCCCTGTTTTCTGAAAATTCTGAAAATGCTTTTAAAATGCATCTTTGCATCCTCATTTCATCCTAGGCATTCTTAGGCCTAGTTTAAGGCATCTTAATGAGGATATAGATATAAAACCACACCGAGTCGAGTTAGGGATTAAGTTATTATTTTCCCAACTGTATAGCTTAGTATGTGTTCACTCTGTAACTGTGTAGGGTTGGCATCTGAGGACGCGCTCTAGCTTACTGTAGCCCAGAACTCTGTGAGTAACAACTGTGTAAAGATATGTTCAAATATGATTATCTTCTGAACAATTGAACTGTACTGTTTTCTGAAATGATACTGTTACTGAATCAATGATGTCCTAATTGTGAACTGTATTGTGGCATCCTTAGCAACCTACTGTTACTGTATTGTACTGCTACTGTCACAGAGATCTCTGTCGATTCCCATGTTGGAACCACTACTGTTTACTGATATGATGGCCATCAACTGAATGTTCGGTCTGATAAGACCTACTGTACTGTTTTGCTACTGGATGTACCACATATGACTGTAATGACTGAATAATTGGTATACTGATTGAAATGATTGTTTTCAATACTGTAAGAACATTCATTCTTAACCTCTTTACGCATTATTTTATTCACTGGGATTTAGCTCATTGCTCATATATATATATATATATGTAGGCGTTCAGGCACCGGACCGTTGCTAGAAGCGTCGAGGTAAACTCCAGTTTTGTCTAGCCAACCTATGTGCCTCACTTCGAGGTTCCTGATCTGTTCAAGCTGAGGCTGCTTGGGGAGTTTTAGATTTCTCCTTTTTGCTTATAATCTGTATAGACTGAATGTTATTGTACTGTACTATTTTAACAGGGATTAAGTCCCTGTCCTGAACGATTGTAAATGTTGTATATACTGTTTTGCACTGATTGTATATATGTATGAAAGTCTTTTTGCATACAGACTGTCATAGCTCATTGGACATTGCCTATTTACTGTTTTGGCTTCCGCCATGCCCATGTACTCTGTATTATTGTTTGACTGTTAAGCAGGCCTTCGGTAATCTCGGATTACTGGCCGGTTACGGTGCTAAACCTATAGGGGCGGGTTTGGGTCATGACAGAGTGGTATCAGAGCGATACTTAACCATGAGTTATACCGCACACACGTGTCTAAACGAGCTATAGGGTGTCCTAGAAAAGCAATTAGAGCATCACATGAGCATGAAAAGTGTGTGTGGACATGACATGAATATGTGTTAATGTGTTGAAACATATAACTGCTTATGTCTAAATGTTTAAAGTATGCAACTTCCTATGTTTATTATTACTATGTTGCATATAGTGAAATGGATAATGCAAGCACTGCTAATGAAACCGAATCCTCTGAGGCAAGAATGGCGAGGTTGGCGAGAATGGTGGAATTACTAACTCAAAGACTAGAGCAACAATAGAACCAACAGCCCCCACCTCCTCCAGTACAACTAGAGCCACCTGTTAATGATGATATCATAGCTTTGACACAAAAATTTAGTAAGATGAAATCGCTATCCTTTCAGGGAGGCCTTGAACCCTTAAAGGCTGAAGCATGGGTTCTTCAAACAGAAAAATTATTTGAAGTGTTTCCGTGCTCTGAAGCACATAAAGTGTTGCTAGCTACCTTCACCTTACAAGAAGAAGCTAGAAGGTGGTGGATGTTAATCCGTGATCCAAATACTGTCATGACCTGGGCTCAATTTAAGGAGTCCTTCTTCGAAAAGTACTTCCCTTAGTGTGTCAGGGACAGAAAGGTGACTGAATTTGAACAGCTGAAACAAGGTACCATGTCCGTAGGAGAGTATGAAACAAAGTTCACCGAACTTGCTAGATATGCACCACACATGGTTGATATAGATTACAAGAAGGCCAGGAAATTTGAGGGTGGCCTTAATGTAGAAATACTCAACAGGATTAATGTACTGAAACTGCTCAAATATATAGATGTTCTTGACCAAGCCATTATGGCTGAAGCAAATATTGAAGCTTTGAAACAGACTGAAACACTCGCAACTGAGTGGCGCGGGAAGAAACGGGGTTTTAAATTCAAGAAATGTTTCTCAAAACGATTTGCCAGATTTGGACTCTTTGGTTCAGATTAAGAACCGTGACACAAATCGAGTCCGAACTGTAGCATGAGGCCCGCGGGCGCGTCTACACCGCCCTGTTCTGAATGTGGTAAGAAACACAAAGGGGTTTGTTATAAATTATCTGGTGCTTGTTACAGGTGTGGCAAGGTGGGCCACATGGTGAAAGACTGCCCCTCTGCTCCTCAAGGAATAGTAAAGCTGCAGCCAGTGGCGCAGCATCAACTGCTCCACCAAAACCCAACCCCAAAGCTACTGGGAAAGAGCCTATGAGGCAAGGCCAAGTGTTCGCACTCGTACTGGGAGACGTACAAAATACTGAGACCGTCGTGTCAGGTATCCTCTCTATTTGTGCCCAAAATGCTTATGTACTGATTGATTCGGGGTCTACACATTCATATGTATAGCATGTTTTTTCGCAAAAATTGAATAGACCATTAGAACCCATGAATTATCTGTTAGCTGTATCTTCACCTGTTGGGGGATCTATGACTTGTGCTTATATGTACCCTGCATATGAAATTATTGTTGGGGATATGCATCAGTATATTGATTTACTGCCATTGAACATTGACCATTTTGATGTAATATTGGAGATGGACTGGTTAACGAAGTATCATGCTACCATAGACTGTGTAATGAAACAAATAATTTTTCGTCCACCCGGACTGCCTGAATTTGTGTTTAACGGAGTTGGAGTAGTACCCCCCCTGTATCTGATTTCCTCCATGAAAGCCTTTAAATTGATTAAGAAGGGGTGTAAAGGATATCTGCATTCTGTATTGACCATATCTATTGATAATAATACTGATGTGAACAATGTTCCTATAGTCAGAGAATTCCTAGATGTTTTTCCAGATGATCTGCCAGGGGATTTGATTGATAGGGAGATTAAGTTCACCGTTGATGTAATTCCGGGTACACAGCCAGTATCTAAAGCTCCTTACCGAATGGCTCCGACTGAACTGAAAGAGTTGAAAGTCCAATTGCAAGAGTTGCCAGATAAGAAGTTCATCAGGCCCAGTACTTCACCGTAGGGAGCACCTGTCTTGTTTGTGAAAAAGAGAGACAGCTCACTGAGACTTTGTATTGACTACCGCGAACTGAACAAGGTAACTGTGAAAAATAAATATCCATTGCCGCGTATTGATGACTTATTTGATCAGTTACAGGGTGCTCAAGTGTTCTCTAAGATTGATCTCAGATCGGGTTATCATCAGCTGAAAGTTAAAAGAGAAGACATTGACAAAATTGCTTTTCGAACGAGGTATGGACATTACGAATTCCTAGTTATGCCTTTTGGAGTTACCAATGCACCTGCTGCATTTATGGACCTCATGAACAGAATCTTTAAACCATTCCTCGATGACTTTATTGTTGTATTCATAGATGACATTCTGATTTATTCCAAGAGTAGAGAAGAACATGAACATCATCTGAGACTTGCCCTACAGACCCTAAGAGAACAGAAACTTTATGCTAAACTGTCTAAATGTGAATTTTGGCTTGATCATGTTATGTTTTTGGGACATGTTATTAGCAAAGATGGAATTTCAGTTGATCCACAGAAAGTTAAAGCAGTAGTGAATTGGCCTAGACTAACGAATGTTACAGAAATCCGAAGCTTTTTGGGATTAGCTGGATATGACAGAAGATTTATCAAAGATTTCTCCAAAATTGCCTTACCGTTGACTCAGTTAACTCAGAAGGGGATATCATTTGCTGGACTGACCAAAGGGAATCAGCTTTCCAAGAGTTGAAAACTCGACTTGTGACTGCACCAGTTCTTACCCTACCTTTAGGTACGGATGGTTTTACCATTTTTAGTGATGCTTCTCATAAGGGTTTAGGATGTGTTTTAATGCAGAATAGGACAGTTATTGCCTATGCTTCCCGACAACTGAGACCGCATGAAAAGAACTACCCGACCTATGACTTAGAACTTGCTGCAGTAGTATTTGCATTGAAAATCTGGCGTCACTACCTATATGGGGCGACATGTGAAGTATATACCGACCATAAGAGTTTGAAATATTTCTTCACACAGAAAGAACTGAACATGAGACAGCGGAGATGGCTAGAATTGATCAAAGACTATGACCTACAGATTTTGTACCATCCGAGGAAAGCCAACACCGTTGCCGATGCATTGAGTTGAAAATCGATTGGGAACTTAGCCTGTTTACTCACCAGACAGAAATAGTTGCTATGTGACCTTGAAAAGTCTGAAATTGAAATTGTTTTGCGAGAACAAGGTGGGACAATAGCTGCTATTTCTGCTCAACCGGCACTGATTAAAGAGATTAAAGAGAGGCAACAACAGGATGACTTCTTGAAGAAGATCATCGAAGAACGGGAATCCAAACTGAAGTCGGATTTCAAATTTGAAAGTAATGTGTTGAGATTTCAGGGAAGATTGTGTGTATCGAATGATTCTGAACTGAAAAGAAGAATTCTGTAAGAGGGCCACAATTCAAAATTATCTATCCATCCAGGGAATAAAAAAATGTATCAAGACTTGAAACTGAATTTCTGGTGGCCGGGAATGAAGAAGGAAATTGCTGATTTTGTATCCAACAGGATGACTTCTTGAAGAAGATCATCGAAGAACGGGAATCCAAACTGAAGTCGGATTTCAAATTTGAAAGTAATGTGTTGAGATTTCAGGGAAGATTGTGTGTATCGAATGATTCTGAACTGAAAAGAAGAATTCTGTAAGAGGGCCACAATTCAAAATTGTCTATCCATCCAGGGAATACAAAAATGTATCAAGACTTGAAACTGAATTTCTGGTGGCCGGGAATGAAGAAGGAAATTGCTGATTTTGTATCAAATTGTCTTCATTGCCAACAAGTCAAAGCGGAACATCAACGACCCGCAGGCTTACTGCAACCCTTACCGATACCGGAGTGGAAATGAGAACATACTAGCATAGATTTTATCGTTGGTTTACCTCGCTCCAGTAAATGTATGGACTCAATTTGGGTTATAGTTGATAGACTGACTAAATCTGCTCACTTTTTACTTGTCAAAACAATTTATAATGCGGACAAATTGGCTATACTCTACATTGATAAAATTGTTAGACTGCATGGAGTGCCTGTGTCCATTGTTTCTAATAGGGACTCGAAGTTTACATTAAGATTTTGGCAAAGCTTATAGACTGCATTGGGCACTGAACTGAGACTAAGTAGTGCCTACCATCCTCAGACAGATGGTCAGTCAGAAAGGACCATCCAGACTCTAGAAGATTTACTGCGGATGTGTGTTCTTGATTTTCAGGAAAATTGGAAAAGTCATCTACCGTTAGCTGAATTTGCCTACAACAACATCTTCCATTCAAGTATTAGTATGGCGCCTTTCGAGGCATTGTATGGCAAAAAATGTCGATCTCCGATTTGCTGGGCAGAAGTTGGAGATGGGCCTTTGCTTGGCCCCGAGATTGTGTATGAAACGACTGAGAAAGTAAAACTGATACAACAGAGACTGAAAACCGCACAGAGCTGACAGAAAAGTTTTGCGGATGTCAGAAGACGAACAGAGAGTATGAAGTGGGTGATCACGTTTTTGTGAAAGTGACACCGATGAAAGGCCAGACTCGTTTTGGAGTCAAAGGCAAGTTAGGGTCGAGATACGTCGGTGTAGACACCCCATTTTTGACCGACCTTAAGACTTAGACGTCACCGATTGAGCACTTGGTGATGTTGCATATCGTGCTCGTTCAGAGGTTTCAGAGTCTCGGCTGCGAGCCTTGCCTCCGGACTTCCGGACTCTTTCATGCTTTGCCTCGGTTTGCGAACCAGGCTCTGTTTTCTCTATTTTCTCTTCCCGAAGGGAGGGAGAGGTCTCGTAGATCATCTCTCAGTGGCCGTAGGCTACGTTTCATGGTCGTAGGCCATTTTGTCCGTTTGGAGTCCGGTTTTCGATTTTTCGGAGCCGTTGGCCGTGTGCCTCGGTTCGGGACCGCTTAACCACCTCCGTTTGCTCCGATTTTTGGCATGCATCTTATTTGCTCCCTTTTGAGGGACACTGTGGCTCGAGAGACCAACTTCGTGGTCGAACACCACTTCCGGTGCCTAACAGTCAGTTTTCGGGGCCTCGGGCTGCGCGTTTCGGCCCCCGAACCTCCATTTTTGAATGATCAGTTTCTCTTCCTATAAGGAGGCTGATTCTGATTTGATGAGTGAATGATATGCAAAAGCACATGAGCCTGTAATTCAAGGTAAAATCATCTTAAACTGTGTGTATACATATATATTAAACCACATATTTGTGTTGTACACACCTGGGAGGCCACCAATATCACATGGCCGGCCAGTAATTGTGTTTGACTCTTTTGAACCCCTCATAAAAGTGGCCTTTTCTCTCTCCTGGTTCATTCTCTCTAGTTTTTAACCACATGGTTGTGTTGTGCACACATGAGAGGCCCTCCTTTTGGCATGGCCGGCCATTAATCTTCATTGAGCCTTTTGACCCTTGGCCGACCGGCCATGGGGAAGGCCGACCGGCCACCTAAACCCTAGCAAACCAGCCGGCCATGATCCTCTCTCCAGGTACATTACAAATATGCTCTCTGTTTCCTCCCAGATTTTGTATCCGGGGGGGCCAACTTTTTGGGGGAAACTTGAATTCCATTCCCCCCCTTTTTCCCCCCCTCTTTTGCCTATATATCCAGGCCATTCCAGCAGCTTCAGAGGGTTAGAAGGTTTTGGTTTAAGCCTCTTGCATTCAATCTCTCTCTCTCTATATTCCAACCATCAAAACCCCTCAAGTCCTACACCATTTCTACACCATCTCCAAGCCAACCAATCCACACTCCATTCCAACAGCTTCAAGGCCATTTCCAGAGTTCAAGGGCTTCCAAACTTGGTCCAAGAGTTGTCAAAGGTTTGGTCTTCAAGCGTAAGTCTTCTTCTCCCTCTTTCTTGCCTTATTTTGCTCAATATATTAGCCATACTTGCTTACATATTTGGGCTCCGACCATAACTGAAAATATCATTATTTTGGGGTCTTTTTCATGTTTGTTTAAGGGCCTCTCCCTTTTTGAGGCTTCCTTTTTACACTTGCTTCTTTACCTCTCTTGTATGCCTCTTTCTTGCATAGTATTTTAGGCTCATTTTTAAATTGTTTTGAGCTTGGTTAAAAACTACAAAGTGGCTTATTTTCAGCCCTTCTTCAACATTGTTGAAGGGCTCTTCACTGTTTGAGGCTTCCTTTTGTCACTTTCCTCTTTATCCCTCTTTTGGCCTTATTTTTGCATGTTTTGTTAGGCCCTTGTTCTTGCATTTTTAGGCTCTGGTCCAAACTATAAATAGCCTTATTTTGACCCCCTCTTCATGTTTGATCAAGGGTCTTTTTCTGTTTGAGGCTCCCTTTTTACACTTTGTGTTTAAACCTTCTTTTAGGCTTATTTCTTGCATAGTATTTTAAGCTTACTTGTGCACTATTTTGGGCTCGGCCATAAACTGTAAAATACCTTGTTTTGAGACCCTCTTCAACTTTTTTGAAGGGATCTTCATTATTTGGGGCCAGAAGCTGCTACTTGCTTCATTATCTCTTTTTTGGGGCCATTTTTGCATGTTAACTTAGCCCTATTTGTGTTCACCTTTTGGCCTTGCTTAAAACCGTAAATATGCATGTTTTGGGACTGTCTTGATTATTTCTTCACACTTCATGTTCAAATAATGCATGCTTTGCATAGCCATAAGTCATTCCAGGCGCCGAGTTTCGAGTTCGGGTCTCATTTCATGCATCGGGTGCCATGTTTCCATGTTTCGGGGCTGTTTTGCATCATATTTTGGTACTGAAATTTGCATGTTTGCATATCATGTTTCATACCTTGCCATGCTTTGTTAGAGTGGCATTTGTGCCTTAGGTTCGGTCCTCGGTTTGCGTGCACGTGTGCACGCATCTCGAGTGTCTCATTTTCATCTAATGGCTACTGATGTGAGTGTGGCTGAGGTCCACTCATGTTGGTGTAAGTCCATTGTGCATTGTGTATGCCATTTCATTTTATAGCATTGTGTATGCTAGGTTGTATGTTAGCGCATTGTGTATGCCATGTTACCTCGTGCATTGTGTATGCCATTTCATAGCATTGTGCATGCTAGGTTGTATATTAGTTGCATTCATGCATGTCATGCATATTGCATTGTGTTTGGGATAGGAGTTAGCCCAAGCACGGAAAACGAGGTACGTTTCGTACTCCGAGTGACGGAACGTATCTCAATTCCTGGTCGCCGACACTCCGGATTATCCATGATGGAGTCTAGGCCCTGTTGTGTTTTCATGTGCATTCATTCCATATTGAGTCATGCATTTCGACTCCCCGGCCATCATGCATCGAGATGCGTGATTGGTGGCACGAGGATCGAGGACTACACTCCCTGAAGAGTAGTCATGCATATATATGTGAAAATACTTTGCCATGCCCCTTTGTTGCTCTCTGTTGCAGCAAATCAAAATCGACAGCCTTCCAGAGCTTGGTACGCATTCCAAGAACAATTGCAAACAGAAGCAAACTGGGGCATCGCGAGGGATTCTCCGCACAAGGCAACCCGAGCATGCATCATTCATCATCCGGAGCAGATTTGAGGCAGTCCCTGGCTTGCATGCCAATTTATTGCTTTCCTAATTTAATTAGTTAATTAATTAGGGTTTGTATATATTTGGAATGTAATTATTTGGGACTGTATTATTTATTCGGACCCTCTGCGCGAGGGCAAAGTTGTAATAAGTGTGCATGTGTGTGATGTATGTCTTCCAACCCCACGTCTTTCTCCCTTTTATTTACCCGCTTATGATGGTTAGATTAGGGCATGTTTCAATTAGCATACAGTATGATAGCATGTTTGCATTCATTCATCTGTTTTGCATGCACGGGCTCGGCGCATCATACTAACTGCATTGTATTTTCAATTTAAGTTGAATACATGTTAACTATAGCATTTCATATGCCATGTTTAGAATAGCCGAGCCTGCTATAGTTGCATTTTTGCATGTGTTGCATTAGTCATTTCCGTATAATTAGGATCATGCATGGATTTCTAATTAGCTCCTGTTTGGCTTGGAGTACTCTTGGTAAGTTTTATGCTTTAGCATCCTTGCATGCGTGTGAGTGACTGCCATGAATAGCATGCTTACCATGAGGCTATATGCTTATGTGATATAACTGCCTGAATGCCTGTGGGTGAAGGTTGGGTTATTTGGATTGGAACAATTCATTCACTGTGTGTTTTAAGCCCACTAGATAGTGGCAAAATCATGTTTTCTAAGCCCACCTGAGGGTGGCAAATCCACATCTTAGCCTACTTGCGAGTAGCACCATCAAACCATTTTCAAACAAACAAACATGAAATGTTTTGTTCCAATTCAGGCATTCCAGTCTATACTTGTATGCTGTGCGCATCACATAGTAAATCTAGGCTAATAACCGGAATAAGAACGCATAATGTTTTCAAAAAAGATATCATGGTTAGTAGAGGCCGATCTTTGATCGGGCGAGCGGGGGTGCTCACGAAGTGACCTTCCCCAATCGTACCCAAGTTCCCGAGCCGAGACAACTTTGGTAATGACGGACACGTGGCCTTAGGCAAACGAGTCAGGGTTTCCTAAATTTCCCCGTAAAATATTTAGGTGGCGACTCTGTATCTGGCAAAGCAGTCCATGTTTGGCACTTCTTTCAAAATCTGTTTTCTCAAAACGATTTGCCGGATTTGGACTCTTTGGTTCAGATTTAGAACCGTGACAAATTGAGAGTCCGAACTGTAGTGAGCCCAATATCGAACGGAACGGGGGACTCGTTCCTCCCCGGGGCGTTTGGGGGACATCTACAGTCGGACCGTATGAGATTATTGAGAAAATCAATCTGGTGGCGTATCAAGTCGCACTTCCTCCTAAAATGGAGTATATGCATAGCATTTTCCATATTTCCATGTTGAGGGAATACCTTCGGGATCCCTTCCACGTGATTAAACCTACCCGCGTAGTGCTAAGTGATGACTACACTTATGAGGAACGGCCCATTCAGATTATGAACCGACGGATCAAGAAGTTGAGAAACAAAGAGATCCCGTTAGTGAAAGTTAACTGGCAAAACCATGGTGGCGTGTATGCCACTTGGGAAAGGGAAGATGACATGGCTAAAAGATATCCTAAACTGTTTCCACTGAATACTGTTTTTTTCCAGAACGAAGGTAATTCGAGTTTGGAGGACCAAACTATTTATAAGGAGGGGAGACTGTAATAACCCTCACCGCTGTTTACTGATAAGCCATTGATTACTGTTAAACTGAGGCTATATATGTTAATTGACTGACTGACTGAAAACTGAAGCCCAATTGATTAAGTATATTAGTTAAATTGCAATTCTATCTGTTTGCCTGCCAAATTATATGTTCATGTCTTTGTGTTTAAACTGCTAATTGAAGGCCTTATCGGCGGCCGGATCTGAAATTGATTGATGTTCTGTGTCAATTAGATTTTATGTGATTTTATGGTGTATTTAATTAAAAATGTGTTTTGGTATGATTAAATTGGATCAATATTGATAAATGGCATAAGTTGCATTATTTACCAAAAATCCATATTGGTGGGCCACTATCTAAGACATATTGAAGCTTCATTACACCTAAACACAACATTTGCTCTGTCTATTTGAGAGGCAAACCAACTGAGAGAGAGAGTGTTAGGAGATTGAATTGTTCTTGAGGGTTTTGCTTGGAAACTTGAGGAAATTGTAGAAGACTTGCAACATTGAGCCTCCATACCTCTAATTCAAGACTTAAGGTAGAATAATTGCCTTCTTAATTGTGTATTTAAGTTCTATCTAGCATGGATCATGATAGTTTAAAGAGCTAAGTCAAAAATTGGAATAGATTGTTGAATTAAGGCTTAATTGTTGCATGCATGCCTATATCCTTGCATTTTGATGTTGATTTCATGGCAATTGGTGCATACATGTTCATATTATTGTTATAGACCATGATTTCATCTTGTTTTTGTAAGAGTTGGCTCACTAGAGCATGTGTTTGAGGCTTGGAAGTTATTTAAAGTCATGCATGTCCCATGTTTATCTTGTTCATGAAAATTGGTTTGAAATTGGGTTTAATTCCCTCACCTTTGGGCCTTGATTTTACAAATTGAGCTTTGAATCATGTCATACTATGTATTTACAAGTGTTTTCCAGGAAATGGGCCCAAAGGAATCGAATTTGTTACATTTGAACTTGATTTGAGCTTGAGGTTCAAATCTGGGAATTCCAGATTTTGAACTCACGCCCGAGTGGAGTGACTGGTGCTCGAGCCTGAAATTTGTGCTCCCAGCACTTTACACTGTTTTGAAGTCCGCTCGAGCGAGACCTTGTGTCTTATGCTCGAGCGGCTGTCGAGCGCCCGTCGAGCATAAATTTCGAGCATCTAGCACTTTTGGCATGTTTTGCATCCCACTCAAGCAGAGTAGTCCACGCTCGAGCGGGTATCCTTTGTCTACATGTCCGCGCGAGCGGAGTAATTGACGCTCGAGCGTGACCCTTGTTTTCCGAAAATTCTGAAAATGCTTTTAAAGTACATCTTTGCATCCTTATTTCATCCTAGGCATTCTTAGGCCTAGTTTAAGGCATCTTAATGAGGATATAGATGTAGAATCACACCGAGTCGAGTTAGGGATTAAGTTATTATTTTTCCAACTGTATAGCTTAGTGTGTGTTCACTTTGTAACTGTGTAGTGTTGGCATCTGAGGACGCACTCTAGCTTACTGTAGCCCAAAACTTTGTGAGTAACATCTGTGTAAAGATATGTTCAAATATGATTATCTTCTGAACAATTGAACTGTACTGTTTTCTGAAATGATACTGTTACTGAATCAATGATGTCCTAATTGTGAACTGTATTGTGGCATCCTTAGCAACCTACTGTTACTGTATTGTACTGCTACTGTCACAGAGATCTCTGTCGGTTCCCATGTTGGAACCACTACTATTTACTGATATGATGGCCATCAACTGACTGTTCGGTCTGATAAGACCTACTGTATTGTTTTGCTACTGGATGTATCACATATGACTATAATGACTGAATAACTGGTATACTGATTGAAATGATTGTTTTCAATACTGTAAGGACATTCATTCTTAACCTCTTTACGCATTATGTTATTCACTGGGATTTAGCTCATTGCTCATATATATATATATATATATATGTAGGCGTTCAGGCACCGAACCGTTGCTAGAAGCGTCGGGGTAAACTCCAGTTTTGTCTAGCCAACTTATGTGCCTCACTTCGAGGTTCCTGATCTGTTCAAGCTGAGGCTGCTTGGGGAGTTTTAGATTTTCCCTTTTTGCTTATAATCTGTATAAACTGAATGTTACTGTACTGTACCGTTTTAACAGGGATTAAGTCCCTGTCCTGAACGATTGTAAATGTTGTACATACTGTTCTGCACTGATTGTATATATGTATGAAAGTCTTTTTGCATACAGACTGTCACAGCTCATTGGACATTGCCTATTTACTGTTTTGGCTTCCGCCATGCCCCTGTACTCTGCATTATTGTTTGACTGTTAAGCAGGCCTTCGGTAATCTCGGATTACTGGCCAGTTACGGTGCTAAACCCATAGGGGCGGGTTTAGGTCGTGACAATATATGACACAAGTATGAGCTAGGCTTGCATATGACTTTACCATACCTTTTTGGGCACTCAATGAATTATTTTGATGGTTTAGTAATGATATTGAAGTCAATGAATTTGTTTTGAATTTGTTTGATGGTTTGAATTGGTTTGATAGTTTTTTTGTTTGAAATATTGGTTTGTTTATTGCTTTATGGTCATCACTGAATAAACAAATCTGGACTAACGAATAAACATGAATTTTATGTTCATCACTGACTAACCGAACAAATCCTCCTTGTTTAGCACTATAAAACCGAATCAAAATGACTCACTCAGCACTGTAATGTTGAATAGGTAGTCTTCGTTTAGCACTGTAATGTCGAACATATATGATTTTTTTAGTACTGCAGTGCCGAACAGAAATGCTTACTGGCCTAATCACAGTTGCTGGCCTACTCATTTTAGCACTATAGAACCGAATAAAAACAATTCGTTCAGCATTGTATAACCGAACAAATATATTTTGTTCAGAACTGTTTTGTCGAACAATAGTGATCCTGTCAGCACTGTATGTCCGAACAAAATTTGTTCACCACTGTATAACTTGAATCTATTCCAATTCACTTTTTTCATCAACTTCAATTCAGTATAACACAGAAAATAACATTCATTTTAGTTCACTTTTTACGATTCCAATTCATTAGAACAAATAAAATAACGTGAATTAAATCCATTCAAAATACATAACTTAAATCTATTTCAATTCACTAATTTCCATTCTAAATTAGTTTAACAAAGAAAATTACATAAGTTAAATCCATTCTAATTCTATTTCCTAGCTCACTCGTATGACATTAGTCCTCATCCAGGTCTACTATTTCGATTGTGGCTACGTGTAGACTGATGAGTGATTTGAAATGTTGTACTCTAGAACTGTATGCAACCTCCCAGCCTACTGCACAAGCGTCATGGTACCTCTGTCAGTTAGTTGCTATGGGTGGAATAGGATGACCAAGCTCCAAAATAAGCTACAAAAAAAATAATAATAAAATAAAATAAAAATAAAAAATATTAGAATGTACAAAAATGTTGTCGTTATAATGTACAAGAATGCAAAAAAATATTAGAATGCACAAAAATATTAGAAACAAATACTTGAACAAAATGGTTGTTGTTGACAAAGCCAATACATATCTCCTTGCAAAAGGCAACAGACGTCGGTATTGACCTAAGAGGGAGAAATGTCAAACATTGTTGCATAGACAAGTGGACCAAAACGACTTGATAGAAAGACGATATAAGATGACCCATGTCTGGCATCGTCATCTACCTGTCCAACCCAGGGTTTGGTTCAAAATATGCCAAGATATTGGTAAGGTCATCGATTCTCTTTTGTGATCCAAATAATTTCTTGTAGTGGTCACAATACGCATGCAACTCTTTACATAAATCCTTCTTCCTCCAAAACCCATCAAACCAGGAATAACTCAAAACCCACAATTGCCATCTGCTGCAACATCCTTAACGTATTTAATATATCATCTCAATTCAGAAGGGAATGCTTCTAAAAAGCAATTTGGATTCAATGATCGAAGCCGGTGAACCTATCACAGCCCTATGCCAATGTTAGGCAATAAAGTAGACAACATGACACAATTACATACCTCACTAGTAAACCATGTACCTTTTCTGTCTTCTTTGTTTTCACATTTTTTGTTGTTACACTTGCCTTGGCAATGACTCCGGGTGAATAACTATCTTGTGTTGAAGTAACTATTTCAAACGCAAATGGCTTACGATGAGTGGAGGTCTCAATCTTCAATTTTGGCCGATCCCATGGATTAGACTTCACTTCTGGCTCAATCAAAAATGTACAATCAGGTTTGGCTAACTTCCTCAATTTCTGTAACAAAAACCTCTTCACATCTGGATTTACCTCTTCGAATTGTTTGGCAAACAATTCTTACTTAAGTGTACAAGTCCACTCTTCACTTACAGTGTGTGGGGTACTTAACATATCAAGCTTAGTCCAATATGAATAAACCAAATTGAGGGGAATTGGCTGATTTTTTCTCATGTAATTTTCTATCTCATGTGCACATGGCAAACCATGAGTACGTCGAACGTCACATCCACATGCAATAATATCAATACCAACAGAAGATGTTCATTTAGACTCTGCCAATCTGATCTCTAATACAGTAATTGAGACTTTACCACAAAGCTCCTTAAACTGCGCAGGTTTGAAATCATGTTGCACAACTATCTTGCTTTTCTCAAATGATGATTTTATTTCACTATGTTGTAACTTAAGTAAATTGTGTATCCTTGTCCAATTAGACTCAAAATTTCCTTGACTTGATCCAAGATATCTTTTAAGTTTTGCATGTGAACTCTCAACCCTATACATGAAAATAAACTGTTATAAAAATAATGTTATAAAAAACTAAACAATTAATAAATTTAAATGTTCGTATTTACCTATTTGTTGTAGAATTTTCAAAGTGCATAAATGTGTCAGTCTAAGCAGCCACAAATTTCGACTTGTATGTATCCAACCAAGATAAGGTACCATAATGAAGTGCACCTTGATAAGTACTGAATTCATTATATAACAAAGACAGTCATTGCATTTATACTTCTTCAGACGATGACATAACCAACATATTCCAACTCATTATAAACATTTTCCATTTATCATTTGTCTCAAATATCTTTTTGCAATTAGCAAGCACATTTTTACCAATATGCCATCTACACAACAAATTTGTAGTTCCAGGAAGCACCGTACATATGCCATTCATAAGGGCCAATTCTCTATCTGTGACAACAATAGAAGGAAGAGTATTTTCATCCATAACACTACGCAAAATACCAAGTGCCCATGTGTAGTTATCCTGCTTCTCATACTGGAGGTATGCAAATGCAACTGAAAAGGTCATGTCTGTCGATGTCACACCTACAATCTCCAGAACAAGCAACCGATATCGATTGGTCTTATAAGTACAATCCATCTACAATACTTTTGGAAATGCACATAACAAATTCAAACTAGTAGGATGTGCAAAGAACAAATCAGTCACTGTCTCAGTATTTGCACAGCTCATATGTCACTCAATGTGCTTGTTTACTGCTAACTGACCTGATAGTTGTTGCATTTGAGATCTCCCAGCTTTCTCTGCAACTTTATACCTATGACGTGCATTGTAAATTGTTTTCATTGTGGAAGCATTTGCATCATCACATTGTTTTAATGTAACCAATATACCATACTCTTCGACATGTCTACCAATAAAGAGGTTTCCTCACGTGACAACCTTCCAGCATAAGAATAACCCTCAAGATATTCTGCAGCAGGATGATTATGCACCCCATAAGCAACCATCAAGATCCAGTCATCATTTGTGGCTAATTTTTTGCCCTTCAATAAAAAATGACATCACATTTTTTTGTACCAGTCAGTCTTGCTCTTTTTTTTTTTTTGTATGTCTACCAATAAAGAGGTTTCCTCACGTGACAACCTTCCAGCATAAGAATAACCCTCAAGATATTCTGCAGCAGGATGATTATGCACCCCATAAGCAACCATCAAGATCCAGTCATCATTTGTGGCTAATTTTTTGCCCTTCAATAAAAAACGACATCACATTTTTTTGTACCAGTCAGTCTTGCTCTTTTTTTTTTTTGTCTTAGGCTTGCTTTTTTTTCGAGTGTCCCTATAAGATCCATTCCTCTCACAAGCTAAGCTAAGTCATGGCTTCCTACCATGAATACCACCCCTACCACGAATACCACCCCCATCTAATTTCTGCACGACAATAATGAATCTATTTTTACTTCCAACTTGACGTACCCATCGAATTAACTCATCTCAACTCTTGAATATCTGAAATAAATAAATTAAACTAACTAATTATTGCACATAAAAAAGGTATATTATTTGCAAAACAATCAAAGACTCACCTCATGAATAACAAATTCATTACTATAATCCATTACAAGTTCTGAATCAATCTTACTGCCTCTAGTCAAAGCATCACCCTGAAAACACATGTGAATGTAATTTCAAAATTAAAAAAATGATGTTCATTTCAACAGTCCCGAAACTAATGGTTTTGTTCAGTTCAACAGTGCCGAAAATAAAGATGATATTCGGTTTAACAGTACTGACTGTCTGCATTAATGTTCGGAACCTATGTATTGAACGAAAAGATTATGTTCAATACTGTATTACCGAACATAATCCTAATAGTCAGTAAACTAGTACTGAACAGCTAGAACAAAACAAGAACGATTGAAAATGGCCGAAAACGACCGAGAATGTTAATACAAGATAGATAAACTTACCAATGGAACGTCGGTCTCGCTAGAATTGTTATCCTTGTCCTCCATTGCGTGAAATAAGTGATAAAGTATATGTTATACTTGAAGCAAAACTTTCAAGTTCAATAGGGTTGATGATGGTGATGAAGATGACACACTCAGGATTTAAGATGATTATGAAAAATAATAGATTTAGGGTTTATGTTGGTTGGTTACGAAAAGTAATAGGTTTAGGGTTTACAAACATGAAATACGTATAGTTGGAGTTGGAGTTGGAGTTGGAGTTGGAGTTGGAGTTAGAGTTAGAGGTGGGGGTGAGAGTGGAGATGGGTGTCCAATATTATAGAGTATTAGTTCTTATTTGATAGGTGGGTGTTCCATTTAATAATGTCTTTTAATGTAATTTTACTTTAGGGTATAATTGTAATAAAACAAATTATAAAATAGGGGGTCCAAAGAATTTTGACAGATGCTAATAGCGGCACTCTTTTAGATCATATCATTTCTCTACTTTTTTATATAAAAAAGTCAAAAAAATTTAAAAGTTAAAAAGTCAACATTTTACCCTTTTTCTAAAACACCACTATATAAGTCAATTTTTGACAAACGTTTTAAAAATTAAAAAGTTTAGATGATTTATTTTGAGGTTTTTTATTGATAAATCTCATTTACAAGTGTTCTAACCCAATAAGTTCATCAAGGAAAATTATAACCGAGTTAGTCTCATATATTTATTTTTTTATTTCATTAAGTTTTTTTTCCTGATTTATATTGTTTGTTGGTTTATTATATTCTTATGTCAATTGTTGATATGTGTTACATAAAACAGTTCCGTTTTGTAGCTCGAATTTCTGAAGGCTAGAATGGCTCAAGGTGCCAAAATGACGTCGTTTTGGCACTTTTTTTTTTTTGTTTTCCCCTGTTCTTCTTCCTCTGTCTTGATCTGTTCTTTCCTCTTCCCGATCAGTTCTTTTCTTCTTCCAATTGATACAAATTTGTTTTAAGTCAGTCCAAGAGATAGAGAAGAGGAAAGAGATACAGATCTGCTCCACCAAACCCAAAATCAAAATCCAAATCTAACCCAAAATCAAAATCAAAATCCCAACCAAACCCACATAATCAAAATCAAAATCCAAACAAAATCAATCCCAAACCCACGAATCAAAATCAAAACAAAATCAATCCCAAACCCATGAATCAAAATCAAAATCAAACCCACCGCATCACCTCGTCAACATGGTACGGGTTGGGTTGTGGAGTGGTTCGCATTCTCCTCTCTATCTTCTGCCTCTCTCATCTCTCTCTTTCTCTAAAAGAAGAAAAAGAAGGAAAAAGAACCACACACATCGTTTTGACTCTCGGGGCATTCGGGCCTCTACAAACTTCGAGCTATGAAGCTTTATTGTACATAAAAAGAGGATACACATGTTTCCTTTTTGTTGCTTCCTTTGTTTTGGCAGTTATCATTATTTATGTTTTTCTTTTTGATCAGTTTCATTCGCATTTGTGATATTGTTTCGTTATGCTAGGGTTTCGAAGCTCTCTATTTGGTAGGGTTTTGAAGCTCTAGTTTACACGTGGTAGTGAGAGACTATTATATTCTTCTATTGTTGCGATAAAGCTTTGTGTTCTTCCATTGTCACTTTGTGTTCGAAACTTTGTATTCATCCATTGTTATTCTGTGTTCAAAACTCTATGTTTCTCTATTGTTGTAAGTCGAAACTTTGTTTATATCCAGTCAATTTTGTTACAAACATATTCTTCAAAGGTGGGTTTGGTTTGATTTGGATTAGTGAAATGGTAAAATTGCATGAATTGTTAATGATAGTGATAATGATGAAGATGATAATGAAGATGAGAATGTGGGTGATAATTTTTTATTTTTAGAGTAATTGAGTTTTTTTTTTTTGAATTTCAAGTTCTATAGTTACCATTGTTTCAATTTTTTTATCAATTAGTGTGAATGTTCACATTTCACATTATTTGGAAGTCCGATAAGTAAGTTTTGGAATATAGATATGGCTATAGTTATATATTTTGTAAGATGAAAATGTTCACATATCATTGGTTATTTGTTACTGTCCTTGTTGTTTGAACAATCATTTTTTGTTGCCAATAAACAATTGGAATAATCATTTTTTTTCTTTCAATTTTGTTTCATATTTTTATGTTACAGTGTAAATGCTCACATTCGTATAAATTTAGTTTTTCTAAGGTTAGCTGTATATTAATTATAAATTGTGAATATTTACATTGCATTTTGATATGAGTTTTTTTTATTTTTTATTTTTGAAAGTTAGTTGTATGTTTGTTGTTTTTGTTACTATACTTATTGGTTGAACAATCATTTTTGTTACCATTGAACAATTGAAATAGACAATTTTCAATTTTTCAATTTTATTTTATGTTTTCATATTGTAGTGTGAATGTTCATATTGGCATGATTTTATTTTTATTTTTAAAACTAGTTGTATATTAATTATAAATTGTGAACATTTACATTGTATTTTAATATAAATTTTGTTTTTTCGAAAGTTAATTGTATATTTGTTTTTTTTGTTACTATGCGTGTTAGTTAAACAATCATTTTTGTTACCATTGAACAATTGAAATAGTCAATTTTCACTTTTTTCAATTTTATTTTATGTTTTCACATTGCAGTATAAATGTTTACATTGGTATGAGTTTATTTTTTTAAAGACTAGCTGTATGTTAATTATAAAACTGTGAACATTCACATTGTATTTTAGTGTGAGTTTTGTTTTTTCCGAAGATTAGTTGTATGTTTTTTTGGGAAGAGTTAAAATAGCCTGACTTTTTGGCTATTTTATCCTCGTTTGATTTTTGTTTTTGGTGTTTTTGACTTTTGTGAGAGAAAAAATATAATGATTATAGTTTGGATGTGACATTTTGTCTTATTGACTTATTTAGCCAATTTTGTTTTTTGTGCTTTTTTAGCCAAAAGCCAAAACCAAACATAGCTTTGTATGTGTTTTGTTTTTTGAGAAGTTAGTTGTATATTTGTTATTTACTGTGAACATTCACATTGCATTTTGATTTTTATTTAGATTTTTTATTGCATTATTTTAAAAAATTTCACATTATAAAAAGGTTCAAAATTTATAATTTGAGATTTTTTTCCATAAAATGAGGGAGAGTTTTTCTCCTTAGAATGAGGGAGAGGTTTTCTCTATCGAATCAGAGAAAGAATTTTTTTTTCACAAAATGAGAGACTATTGTTAGTTTTTATTGTATATTAGTTTCAAAATAAAAACATATGCAAAAAAATTATAATTTGGTCATATTACATTAAATAAGACTTAATGAAAAACTCAAAAAGAATATAGGTTAAATAGAATGAAACACTTAGCAAAGGAATTTATCAAAAAATGACCCATTTTTATCAAATCAATTTTTTCATTCACAAAATAATAATAATAAATAAATAAATAATCTAAAGAAATTACAAAAAAAAATCTCAAGATGTAACTCTTGTAATAAAATAACTTATGATCTTTTAATTTTATCAACTTAAATTTCAATATTTGATTAGTTTTTAGTTTAAATTATTTATTTATTTTTGTTAAGTAAAATAAATTAAAAAGTAGTTATTTAATCATTAAATTTCGAGGATAATAGACAGCCCTCCAAGAGTCAAATATGTCAAAATAAATAATAATAATAATATACGAATGAGTACAATTTAACAAAAATTATTAACTTTTATTATTATTAATAAGATGGGTTATCTTGGTTTTGTAACATGGATCATTTCAAACTTGACTTTTCCCTGAATATTAAACCCCATCCACTATATTTTAGTGCAATGAATAATTCTCCCCATTCGGATTTGAGTATGAAAGGCCCACCACAAAAAGTGAGTAGTTCTTTGTTTCGTGGGTATCACCACGCGACTTAATCCCGGTCACCCATCAAGAATAAGAGATATAATAGAACGAAGTGTCAATTCTTTTACGGAATATTTTTTTTTTCTTTAATAATAAAGTAAACTTGAGTTTCAAAGTTTCTTTATTAAGAGATAGAACAATCGTCACTCGCCAGTTCTGTCCTAACTTAAGAAAAAGATGTTTGACGCCGAACCACTATCACTTGATTGATCTGATCAGACACTTACTTTTTCCCGCATGATAAATAACCACCACCAATGGGCCGGCCCTTTCATATACATAACTATCAAGTGACATGAATTTGATGACTAGAATTCACTTCTAAAATATCTCATCGGTTCATATAAATTCTTAATCCAATTATGTGACAAGTTTTAGTTTGATTTATATTTAAGTAATAATTAATCTAATTATAGGATGTTTTGAAAAGTTGATTTTTTTAATTTTTTTATCTTTTTATGAGTAAAAAATATAAAAAGTGATATAACCCAAAATAAGTTAAAAATCAAAAATTAACTTTTAAGCAGCTTTCTAAATAAACTCATGTGATAAGGGTTAGTTTGATATATATTTAAGTAACGAAGAGCCAAAAAGAAATATAAATTCTTAATCCAATTATGTGACAAGTTTTAGTTTGATTTATATTTAAGTAATAATTAATCTAATTATAGGATGTTTTGAAAAGTTGATTTTTTTAATTTTTTTATCTTTTTATGAGTAAAAAATATAAAAAGTGATATAACCCAAAATAAGTTAAAAATCAAAAATTAACTTTTAAACAGCTTTCTAAATAAACTCATGTGATAAGGGTTAGTTTGATGGGTTTGGTTATGGTGTGCAACTTACACCTTACACCTTATACCTTACACTTACACCTTACACTTACACCTTTTGTAAAAAATTAAACCTTGCACTTACACCTTTTTTGAGGTTGCACACCATGTGCAACCCACTTACACCTTACACCTTACACCTTACACTTACACTTTATACTTATACTTACACCTTACACTTACACTTTTTGTGTAAGTGGCACATGATGTGCACTTGCACACTTAAGAAAACTCCTAGTTTATATATATTTAAGTAACGAAGAGCCAAAAAGAAATAAAAAAAGTTCAATCATACCACGGACGAGTCTGCTTCAATATGCTTACTCTGCCATAAGGGTAAAAGATGATACCCCCCAATTATTAGTGTCGAAATCAATTACACAAATCACTTCCAAATAACAAAACAGCAATCCTAGCAAGCAACTTATACAACAACAGACAACAAATCACTTCAACCATATTTACATGCACTATTTACAGAAACTGATTCACACCTAATTAATTTGGTGGTTTTGGTGGTATCTTAGAGTATCACATTAGTCTCAATAAATAATTTTTTTGGTTAAATATCACTAGGAACTATAAAAATGTTGTCCCATCAATCTTAATAAATTAATTCTATGACTAGCTATTATTTATATTTGTCACAGTAACTCAATAAATTTGTTGAGCCATTATTCATTGACTATTTAATAGTTTATTATTTTTTGATAGATTTGACTCTTCTGTCCTAATTTTCTTGAGTACTAATCATTGAGATAATGGATAACAAAATAATTTTTTAATAAAATAAGGGTAAATTACAAATAAACCCTCTAAGATTTGATTAAAATACAAATCGCCCCTTGTGATTTTGAAAATTATATTCCACCTACAGAGGTTTCTAATTTTATAACAAATTGTCATTTTTATTAATAAATCATCAAGTCAATTAACAGTTTTTAATGATGTTAGAAATATATTTTAATTAATAATTTAGGTAATTTTATTATTGTATAGGAAAATATTTATGAATTTCATTTTTTTAGTTAATTCTGTTAAATAAAAAATACTAACAAGGAGGTATTTGTAATTTTTCAAACCACAGGGAACATTCTGTACTTTAAGCAAATCTCAAGAAGTGTATTTGTAATTTACCCATAAAATAAAATTAAAATAGAGAGTCTAATACATGGTGTATTTAAAAAGAAAGCTATACAAAATAGAAAAGTGATTTTTAAATTGTAATTTAGTTCAAAACTTATTAAGCTTGATGTGAATGCTCTTAGGACCCATTGTCCTGGAAAGTTCCTTTCCTATAGGTTTCTCTTTGATATTTCTCTCTTTTCCAATGCGATTTCTTCTGCTTGTCTCTTACCTGTAAATTATTTATTTATCTTCATTAAATAAAATTGATTAAAAAGTAGTTGTTTAGTCATTAAATTCCAAGGAGAATAGACAGATCTCCAAGAGTCAAATATTCTATAATAAAATAATAATAATAATAATAATAGTAATATTAATAATTATTATATATGAATGGATACAATTTTACAAAATTTATTAGCTTCTATTATTATTAATAAGATGGGTCATCTTGGTTTTGTAACATGAATCATTTCAAACTTGGCTTTGCATGAATATTGAACCCATCCACTATATTTTAGTGTGTTGAATAATTCTCCGCATATGGATTTGAGAAAGAAAGGCCCACCCCAAAAAGTGAATAGTCTTTTGTTTTCGAGGTATTGTCACATAGCTTAATCCCAATCACCCCCTCAAGAATAAGAGACAATAATAGAGTGAAGCGTCAATTCTGTCAGAGAGTACTCGCATTTCTCTAATAATAAGACAAGCTTGAGTTCTAAAATACTTTTATTAAGAGACAGAACAATCGTCACTCGCCAACTCTGTCTTAGCTTAGGAAAAAAATATTTGATGCCAAACCACTATCACTTGATTGATCTGATCACACGTTTGTTTTTTCCCACGTGATAGATAACCACCACCACCAGCCCAGTGCGACCCTTTCACATGCATAATTGCCAGATGGCACAAATTTGATGGCTAGAGTTCACTTCTAAAATATCTCATCGATTCATGAAAATTCTTAGTCCAATTATGTGACAAGTGTTAAGTTTGATTTATATTTAAGTAATGAAGAGCCAAAAGGAATGAAAAAGTCCAATCATACCACAGACGAATCTCCTTCAATATGCTTACTCTGCCACAAGGGTAAAAGATGATCCCTCCAATTATTAGTCTCAAAATCAATTACACAAATCACTTCCAAATAAAAAAACAGCAATCCTAGCAAGCAACTTGTACAACAACAAACAACAAATCATTTCAAACCATACTTACATGCATTATTTATGGAAACTGATTCACACCTAATTAATTTGGTGGAGTCTTAGGACCCATAGTCCTGGAAAGCTCCTTTCCTATAGGTTTCTCTTTGATAGTTCTCTCTCTTTCCCAATGCCATTTCTTCTGCTTGTCTCCTACCTGTAATTACAAAGTCACCCTTAGTTTGCAAGTAAAGCAACCAAACTCTTCTCAGTGTTTGGATCATATACTAATATAGAGTGATCTGAGGAGGAAATAGAGAAGTGAAAAAAAAGAAGCTAAAGTAAAAAATTTGTTCTCTCTTCATAAATTCATCAACAAATCCAAAATCCAAGTCAGAATTCTTGACTTCACATACCCAATTTTTTAAGGGGGTCAATTGCTCCCTGAGCATCTCCATTTTTGGCTGAACCAGTTCTTTCCCTTTAGCTTTGATGTCTTCACTCTGTCAAATATATCATATTTCTCTTGTAAGCACAAGGACGTTTTTGCAAAGTCAAAAAAACATAAATAGACGGCAAGTGAAATTTTTTTTCCCCCAGAAATGAATGCAATGTGTAGACAAAGACACTCAAAACATTGTCAAATTAAGGCTTCGTTTCGCTATTCTAGTTGGAACTAAAAAAGCATAAAAGACAAAATAGGCTAAATAAGTTAATAAGATAAAATGTCATATCCAAACCATAAGCATTTCACTTTTTTTCTTATAAAAAATAAAAAAATAAAAAAACAAATTTGTCAAACAATATTTTTAGTAAAAATATTTTTTTACCAATATGTATGTGGTTAGGATATTTTTAGTAAAACGATAAAAATATCACATCCAAACGATATTTTTTTCTTCTAATGTGTATGTGGCTAGGATATTTTTAGTAAAACGTAAATTGGACATTTAATGACACGTATAGCACGGCATCAACAAAAACCATTGCTATATTGACGGCTCTCTTAATTTATTATGAAAATTTAAGGAGGCAGATTGTAATAAAACCCATTTATCAGTTGACTAATTTCACCCATGCGGTTTAGTCATTTATATATTTGGGCATGTGTTTGTGTGCACATACACAATAAGAAAAACTTATCGAGGTTCTCTTTGATTGTCATTTACTAATTTGAAAATGAAAAGTCCATGATGTGGAGAAAATTTTAAGAGTCGAAGCACGGAAGATGTGTACTTACATTTTGCACCTCTATTTTGGACGCTGACAGTCCAAAAATATAGGTGGCACCTTCAATGACAGCAGCAGTAGCAACAGCAAATACCTTCACATCTAAAGTTACAGGAGCAGAACACCGAGTGTTAGCATGCTTTAAGCAAATACGGTCTAGATACAAGAAACAATTAAAATTGTTTATTTTCCTCATAATTCCAATTTAAAAAGAGCTTGATGCATCAGAGAATTGCATCTCGGACATAATAAATTACCCACAAATAAATTCTTCCCTCATTGATTTGTTCTCCAGCAAATATCACGTAAGGATGAATTGATGCCGATTCATTCATATTGGTGTTCGTGGTACCATAAATAATTACCATTGAAAAAGTTCCATAAACTTAATTACCTAAAATGCTGTAGGGTATCGTTTCATTCATAATTATTGAAAATCCTTGTAAAGCCTTTTTCTTATTCTTATGAAATTCGTTAATTTTAATGCTCTAAAAGTTTTATTCAAAAGCATTGCATAATCTGATTAGAATGCAAACCATGCTAGACTTCACATTATTGAATGTCTTGTGGTAATGTCTATCAATGTAGTAAAAAACAAGAACATGAAGAGTGAAGACACAACACAGAAAAGATTATTAGTTCAAATGTATGTCAAATCATATGTGTACACATGTTTGAGGGTGATGAGAAGACTATTACATTATGTACTAAGATTAAATATAATGCAATTTGTTCTTAATTAAACATTGATTTCTAAAGACGACTCAGTGCATGAGACTCCTGTTAAAGCGCGGTCTGGAGAGAAGATGATGTACGCAACTTTACTCAATTACTGGAGAGATTGTTCCTTTGATTGGAACCTATGCCACTAAGATGCTAATAACAAGCCTAACTGTTGGACTGAGCCTCCCCAATGTATACTTTTTTTTTTGTTTTGCAGAGTCAAATGACAGGAACAAATATTTATCATTGGTCCAACAGAGAAAAATGAAATGAACAGAAAACACAAAATCAAAGACCCATCATTCAAGAAAAACTCAAACTAGCATCCCCCATATAACTAAAAGTTAAAACCCAAGGTTGAAACTACAATCACATATTCAAGAAGAAAATGAATAGACATTAAAGAATTCTAAGAAGGTTAAAATCTACCTCTGGATAGCCCTACGGGTGCAGTCTTCAACTTCTCAGCATTAACAGGGTTTCTGTCATGGCGCAATTCATTGGCAGCCGACGCAGAAACAGAGTTGTCTGTATTGTGTAACTTCAATCTGCATGTAAAAGGCTAGCAATTGTTCAAATCATAGCAGCTAAACAAACCCACATTACCAAAAAAAGTACTCAATTCACCAGACATGAAAATAAATAATTTCCATTTCCCCAGCATTTTCTCAGCTACCAAACGGATTACTCACCCCCCAACCCACTAACCAACATCTTGAATCATGTAAAAAATACTTGAATCAGGCATTAAACTTTAGAACCCACAATCAAAAAACTATGAATGAGCAAAAGAAATAATAGAAATTACCTTTTCGGGCCAAAAGTGACTTGAGGCAGAGAACTGTAAGCCCGGAGAGGGTTCAACGCACCCTCTGTGCCCGCCAATCTCCATGCAAGGAAACTCATTCTCTTTCTCTCTCGATTTGATTTTATTATAGTTTGTAGATGATGATTTGAACTAGTTGCTGATACGTATATATTTATACATCGAAAGTTTGTATGATGAATTTTTTGTTTTTTTGTTTTGAACGAGTTTGGATAATGATTGACATTGCTCAAAGTGTGAAATTTTGAAATTTGATTTTTCTACGCTACAATATTTTGATTTTGACTTCTGATTTTTCTACGGTATTCTATTCAAAAGTCACTTCTTCTTTTTTTTTTTCCCCAATAATGTCCATTAAATAATTACTAAATGACTATAATAGAAAAACTATTAAATCGTTTTCAAATTCTTCCAAAAATGTAAAAGTAAAATTACAAATATATCTTGTTTTCACCTACCACTAAAAAATATAAATGAGTTGGTTAATACATATTTTAGGTAATTGTATAAACTTTGATGATTGTTTATATATTTCAATACATTTTTGATAAATATATCAACATTAATCGCAACCCATTTAACAGCAATTACCATACCAATTCATCTTATTAATTTTATAAAATTAACCTCTAAATTTTTAGTCAACGAGGGATGCAGACAAAGGTAATCGCACTCCTAAAATTTGTAGAAATTATGTATATTATATTAGTAATTAGTAAGATAATTTTAAACTAGAATACTTCATACTTTCAAAATTTCAATAGTTAACACTCTCCAAATTATTTACATTATAAAATTTGTAAAATAGTTTTTAAATTGAGTTTTATGAAATTTTGATCTATTCTATTTGTTATATTTTTATATTGTTTAAAGTTACTTGTATTCTTTTATTTGTTTCTATTTTTGTTTTATGTTCATATGCATTTATGTTTTTTTTTTCTTTTTTTATAAATCACACTTTAATTTGCTTATGCATCTTATTTTGCATTTATTTTTATTGGTTCATTCTCTAAAAATGAAAATATTGTCTATTTTAACATAACATTCTTAAAATAAATTAATAAAATTTAAAATCTCTTATTCAAACAGATTATTATTACACTCATAAAAATATACATTTTCAATTATAAATTTTTTTCAAAACTAAACTGCGTAATAAAATGGCAGATGATTTTGTAGCAAATTACTTGATCATATTTATTGAGAAATATATTAATTAAGGTTTTGATGTCGAGTTTATCATAATTGTTTTTATATATATTATAAAAAGTGGTGGTTATAACATTTTCAAATAGTTAACTTTACTCAACGGAGACATGTGTTTTGAGAAATAGGTTAAAAGCTGACTTTTTAGATTTTTTTTTTTAGTTTTTTTGAAAAAATGTATAAATAAGTAGAGAGGTGATATGACCTAAAAAAATTAAAAAATCAAAAAGTTAGCTTTTAGCCAAGTTCCCAAAATAGTTAATATTTTGTTAAGTTAATACATATGAAAAATATGTTTAATTATATTTTTGTTCTCAATTATATTGACAAAAGAATATTCGATTAATAGTAATATTATTCATTTTTTGATACTGATATAAATCAAAATTTAAAATTTTATAATAATTTTTTTCGATGAAAAATTGAATGTGTTTTTGCTTCTTCAAAACTCAAATCCTAAACCCCTCCATGTAGGCGGTTATGGAATAGTGCTGATTCAATTAGCATTTTCTTTTATAATTTATGTTCTTATGAGTGTCCATTTTGTTGTACTTTTTGAAATAATTTTTTTGTCTACTTTTTAAGATAGTGAAATAATTAATTTTGAAAGGATTAGCTTGTTATACTTTACTATATAATTACAAATATTCAATTTTATATAATTTTTAAAAAATATATAAAAAAAATTTATAACTTGATATGTAGTCCATTAGATCTACTAATTCGGATATCAATTTTACTTACTTATATCACAAATTTGTTGGGTGATTTAGAATTATCTAAATAAGTATATTTTTTAATTTTTTATAAAATATGAATTAAGTATAGATTGTGTTTGAAGTGATATGATAAAAAAGTGATATAATTTAAATAAAATGATATGACTTAAATAAAATAACAATTTTTTAATTTTTTTTATGCTATGACAAATAACGCTTAATAATAAACTTATAAGTTGAAGTAAGATAGTGAAACAGGGAAAGATGGGGGCACGTAATCCTGTAGTAGTGGGGTATGAATGGCAAGTCAAAAGTGGCGTATTTTCTTGACAGCCAAGTAGAGTACAAATTCTTTGGAGATAAAGTTGACTTGTTTTCAGGGTAGAATAGAGGAGATTTAGAAATAAGATTCTGTTTATTTTTAGAAACAAAAATGCCTAAGAGCTCAGTGGGGGCTACTGGGGATCATGTACGGAGGTTTTTCATTGGTCAAAAATTTTTTTTTTTTTTTTTTATTTTTTTTGTGATTTGGACGAATGGCACGCTGCAACCTCACTGGGGGTCGACCCCCAGTGGGGGTCTGTAGCAAAGTCCTTTCAGAAATAGAATAGATGTGATTGATAATGAGGAGATTAGTAAAATTGTGTTTGTTTTGTTAGTGAAGGGATTGTTAAATTATTTTTATATAAAATAAATATAAAATAATAAAACAAATAAAATTATGATTTTTACTTAACAAAAAATACAAAAACATTAAACATTAATGTTTAAAAAAAATATCCAACAAGTAAAAAAAATCAGTTGACCGGTTGACCGACAGGTTGACCAGCCGGATGTCCGGCAACTCACTAAACCAACGAACTATTTTTGTAATTCCACCTCTTTGCCCGGACTATCAATCCGCTCGCCCAAAACCCATAAACGGACTATTAATCCAGAGGCCACAAACAAAACAAGCATGAGCTATATGCACTGTGTATCCATCATAGTCCACTCAAAATTGTGATGGCGTCCAAACATATGGGTCCTAAGTGAAAATGTTGCACATGACAAGTCTAATTAATCTATCTCATTTGGATCAGATTAAATGTTGAATGTTAAAATTTAAAAATAAAATTGGAGGGTTTTATTTTGTATTCTCGACGAGAGCTAATCAATTTTTTTTTTTAAACATTTGAAACCACAATGTTCTGTGAGGTACCATAACATCTATGAATTCTCAACTTAAAGGAAGGGACCATAACCAAAACACACAATAAACCTGATCCACAGCCACAACAAAAAGTATAGTCTCAATTGGAATGTAGCATAGTCAACCGAAGTTGTTTTACACCCCCAGGATTCAAACTCTGCTCTTCCGTCTAGAAGGTAAGTGCATTATCCACTTAGCCACCACGCAGATGATGAATTAATTAAAATTTGTTTATGCAAAATTGATCTCCAAAACTCTCAATAAGTAACTATACACAAGTGACCAATTGAACTAATAATCTAACTAGTTGTGTGGGAATATATTTTTGAGTGCCAACACGTGGTATGGTGATGCCGACGTGTCAGCCGAGGTGCCACATGTCCTGGTCTATATGCCGAGGTCATTTCGGTTAAGCCGAGGTTATCTCCGAAGATATCAGAATTCGAGATAATCGGATAAAAGATAAGGGACAAGAGTCATAACATGAGAGGAGACTTAGCCAAGATAAGGATAAAACTCTTAGGGAGTTTATCTTTATCTCTAAAGAAGTCCAAAGTAAGTACTAAATAGGAATCCATAGAAGTCAGGCTTCTATTGGGATTAAGATTTAGGTAATTATAAAAGAGAGGCACCCCCATAGGTCTAAGGTACGCAATTTTGTGCTTTAAGCATTGAGTTTAGCATTATATTTGAGAGATATACTGACTTGATCGTCGGAGTGCCCTTGGGTGGTCGAAACCACCACCGGAATCTTCTCTTTCTGTTACAGGTTAGCCAGGTGCCATCTATTCTGCCGGTGCTCTCCAGCTGGTTACTAAGCGGGCAGTGTGGTCAGAAAATCACCCACACAATTTGGCGCCGTCTGTGGAAACGAAAGTAGGATAGATGGCCAGTAATGGACAAAAGGAAAAGATTGGGGACGACACTCCTACTGGGAGTGGGAGACCAATTGACCTTGATGGCGAAGGAGAAAGGTCGAACGCAGAAACTCATGAACAAACTCATGGAGTAAAAGATGTCGGCCAGACTGGCAACACGCCAAAAAAACCGGATCAAAACAGATATTACGACGAGGACGACCTCCAAATTTGGAAGGATAGGTGCCTACAGAGGGACGAAGAGGTAAGAGATACAGCAAACAAATTGGCAAACCTACAGTCGGTCGTCAATTTCATGATGCAAAATAACGTCATGCAGCCACCATATCCGCTGCAGGACACGCCGATTCCAGCGGCCAATGCCTAGAAGGGAGGGCAGAAAACAATCCCCGTAGCCCCTCAGCATAACGGGAGCGAAAGATACTTTCACCGACCTTCTAGGGAAGTCGGACGAAGAGAATCAAGAAGAGAAGAATCACGGAGGACGCATCGTACAAAAGAAGCAGACCCCAAAGGACATCGACATGTTCAGGGGCAGGCATTGTGCTTCGACACAACTCACGGAGAAGGGTCGAAAAGGGCTCACCACGAGGCCGAGAGTAGTATACCGAAAATACTAAAGTCAAAGGATAGCCGAGCTCCTGGGCAGAGCAAAGAAGACTTAAGAGATTACCTCAAAAGGAAACAACAGAATGCCTACGCCGAGGTAACCTCCCCAGATAAGCCGAGGACACCATTCTCGGTGGAATTAGACAAGTTTGAGGCGCCGAAGAGATTCAGTATGCCAAGGTTTCAAATATACGATGGTAAGTCAGACCCCAACTTCCACGTTGGACTCTATTTGAACTCAATGGCATTGTATAGTGGGAACGAGCCATTACTCTGCAAAGTGTTCCCCTCATCCTTCGGGGAGATTGCATCAGATTGGTTCCACAAACTACCGAAGGGAAGCGTGAAGACGTGGGAAGGCCTGGCCGAGATGTTTGTGGCCAGGTTTGTAACAAACAAGCTGCAGCCATTAAGGGTGGACGCGTTGATGGCTCTGAAGATCAGCAAGGGTGAAGGCCTTAGGGCCTATGCAAAAAGATACTATGAGGTGTTCAATCGAATACCCAAATGTAATCAAGAGGTGGCAGTCGTATCTTTCAAGAACGGCTTGAAAGACAACTGTCCACTACGAAAGTCTTTGGCAAAGACATTGCCAAAAAGTATGTAGGAGCTCATGGCGAGAATCGAGAAGTACGCCAGAGCCGAAGAAGACACGTTGGGAACCAGGGAGATAAAACAAGAGAAAGGAAATAGCTCACCGAAGCGAGGCCGAGGTAACAATGGAACAAACAGGCAAGAGGCAGAACTGAGGGCCACACAAGCAGTAACAACTGTGTTCCGAATCCTAATTCCCAAAGTCCTGGATTAAATTCGGAACCAGCCCTATTTCAGAACGCTAGAAAGGACTCCAGGAGAGTTCATGGGAAGAAACATTGGCAGGCATTGTGCCCACCATAATGAATATGGGTATAGAACTCAAGGTTGTAGAGCCCTGAAAACATATTTGGAAAACCTGGTGAGACAAGGGCATCTGAGAGACCTTGTCGATGAGACCAGGACAAGAAAAGAGCGGGCAAGATTGCCTCAGGCACCAGCAGCCCCACCTCTCCCAGCACAATAGTCGCAGGCAGGAGGACCTCGGATAATCAACGTAATCCACTCGAAGGTCAACAAAAACGAAATCCGAGGAGAGACCCAAAAAGTGAAGCACCTGCAACATGTCTACCAAGTCGGAGAGAAAAGACATCGGACAGAAGAGTGCCAAGGACCAATCATAACCTTTACCGAAGCCGACCTAGGGATGGTCCAATATCCGCATAATGATGCCTTGGTAGTATCCCTCCAGGTTGGGAAGTGCCAAGTGAAACGCATCCTGATTGATCAAGGCAGCTCTTGCGACATCATGTACGTCCGATGTTACAAGGAGCTCGGCCTTCACCCAGATGGTATAGAATAATCCAGCGGCCCAATGGTTGGGTTCAACGAAACACCGACATGGCCTCTGTGAACAGTAAGCTTTGAGGTACAGGCTGGCACCAGAAAAATCAAGACAGAATTCACCATCATCGACACACCCTCCCCTAACAACATCATCTTGGGAAGTGTAACAACCCTCGCTACTGTTTACCGATAAACTACTGATTACCGTTAAATTGAACTGATTATGACTGATAAGTGAACTGAATGAACTACTGAACTCACTGACTGAAATCTGAAACTGATTGATTGAATGTATCTGTTTGAATTGTAATTCTATCTGATTGATTGTTTGATTATTTGTTTGTGTTTTTATGTTGAACTGCTAATTGAAGGCCTTATCGGCGGCCGAACCGAAAATCGATTAGTGTTTTATGATCATCGTAATTTATGTGATTTTATAGCGTTTTCATCTGAAAACTGATTAGGTATGATTAAATTAGATTAAAATGAGTTAAATTGCATTGTTACACTTATTTACCATTTTGCCACACTTAGTGGCCCACTACATGAGCCATGTTTGAGACTTGTTATATACTTAGGCAACTCTTTATCAGCTCCTTTTCATTGTTTTGCTGACTAAGAGAGTTAGAGGGAGAGAAATTGAGTTCAAGTGAGGGTATTGCTTGTAGACTTGAAGAATTGAAGAGTAAATTGGCAAATTGAGCTCCTAGACCTTGAATACTAGACCTAAGGTAGTGTGATTACCCTCTTGTTTGTGAATTGAACTTGTTCTTGCATGGTTCTTGTCAAATTTAGTGGGTTAAGGCATGAAATAGCTTCACATGTTGAATTAGAACTCATTTCATGCATGCATGTTTGAATTGTTCAATTTTGAGTTGATTCCATGGAGAATTGTCACCTGCATGCTCATGGTTATGTTAAGTCCATGTTTTCATCTTGTTTTTGGAACAATTGGCTCCTTAGAGCATCAAATTGGAGCTTTGAATTGGTTTGAATTCATGCATGTTTGCATGTTCTCCATATTCATGAAATTGGTTTGAAATTGGGTTTGAATTAAACACCCTTGGGCTTTGATTTCTCAAATCGAGTTTTGAATCATGTTTAACTATGAGTTTATAAGAGTTTTCCAGAAAATGGGCCCAAGAGGATCGGTTTTGATGCATTTAAACTTGAGTTTGAGCTTGGAGGTGCAATCTGGAATTTCCAGATTTTGCACTCCCGCTCGAGCGGGGAAAGTGACGCTCGAGCGTGGAATCCGAGCATCTAGTATCTCTGCACTGTTTTACAGTCCGCTCGAGCGGAGGATCGGGCGCTCGAGCGGAGTCATGTGTCTCAAGCTCGAGCGGGTGTCGAGCGTCCGTCGAACGAAGATTTCACCCATCCAGTACTTTTGCAGTACGCTCGAGCGGGGTATTTGTCGCTCGAGCATGTACCTTTGTTGCATGTCCGCTCGAGCGGGTAAACTTGAGCTCGAGTGGGACTCTATTTTTCTGAAAATCCTGAAGCTGTTTTCTGATTACATCCTTGCATCCTCATCCCCATTCTAGGAATTCTTAGGCCTAGTTTAAGACATCTTGTTGAGGATATAGATGTAGAACACACCGAGGCATATTAGGGATTAAACTATTATCTTTCCCAACTGTGTAGCTTAGTGTGTGTTCAATCTGTTAACTGTGTAGGGTTGGCTTTCCGAGAGGACGCGCTCTAGCTTACTGTAGCCCAGAACTCTGTGAGTAACGATTGTGTAAAGATATGTTCAAAAATGATTATTTTCTGAACAACTGAACTGTACTGTTTCTGAATTGAATACTGTTAATTGAATGAATGTATGTCCTATATATTGAACTGTATTGTGGCATCCTTGGCACCTACTGTTTACTGTTACTGTTACAGAGATCTCTGTCGGTTCCCTCGTTGGAACCACTACTGTTTACTGACTGATGGCCATCACTACTGTTTGGTCTTTTAAAACCTACTGTTTACTGTACTGTTATGCTAATGGATGTACCACATATAACCGTACTGACTGAACGACTGAAATACTGATTTAATGAACTGTTTTCATTACTGTAAGGACATTTATTCTTAACCCCTTTACGCATTATGTTATTCACAGGGCTTTAGCTCACTGCTCATATATATATGTAGGTGTACAGGCACCAGAACGCGGCTAGAAGCGTCGAGGTAGACTCCTGTTTTGTCAAGCCAACCTATGTGCCTCACTGCGAGGTTCCGAGCCCGCCATGCTACGGCTTAGGGGTCTTTTACTTCCCCTCTTCTGTCTCTGTATCTGTTTTGTGAACTGTATAGACTGATAGCACTGTACTGTACTACTCTCTAAGGGATTGAGTCCCTATTCTGAACGAATGTAAATATTGTACATACTGTTCTGTACTGTTTACGTATTTATGTATGAAAGTCTTTTTGCATACAGATTGTCACAGCTCATTGGACATTGTTTATTTACTGTATTGGCTTCCGCCAGGCCCTGTACTCTATTTTACTGTATTACTATTAAGCAGGCCTTCGGTAATCTCAGATTACTGGCCGGTTACGGTGCTAAACCCATAGGGCCGGGTTTAGGTCGTGACAGAGTGGTATCAGAGCGATACTTACCACGAGTTATACCGCACACACGTGTCCAAATGAGCTATAGGATGTCCTAGAAAAGTGATTAGGGCATTTCATGAGCATGATAAGTGTGTGATGTGATTGACTGAATATATGCTAAAGTATGAACCTGTGTAAACAATGACTGCCTATATTGATAATTGTTACAACTGCTTATAGTGAAATGGATAATGCAAACACTGCAACCGAATCCTCATCCTCTGAGTCCAGAATGGCCAGACTGGAACGGATGATGGAACTGATAACTGAAAGATTAGACCAGCAATAGAATCAACAGCCCCCACCTCCTCCTCCGGCTGTACCGGAACAAAATGTGAATATAAATGATGGGGACATAATAGCTCTCACCCACAAGTTCATCAAAATGAAACCGCCATCCTTTCAGGGAGGCCTTGAACCGTTAAAGGCTGAAGCATGGGTTCTTGAGACCGAAAAATTATTTGAGGTGTTCCCGTGCTCTGAAGCACACAAGGTACTGTTAGCCACCTTTACTCTGCAAGAAGAGGCTAGAAGGTGGTGGATGCTTATCCGTGATGAAAATACCGTTATGACTTGGGCTCAATTCAAAGGAGCCTTCTTCGAAAAGTACTTCCCTCAGTGTGTTAGAGATAGGAAGGTGACTGAATTTGAACAGCTGAAGCAGGGCACAATGTCCGTTGCTGAATATGAAACAAAGTTCACCGAGCTTGCGAGATATGCACCGCATATGGTGGACACCGATTACAAAAGGGCCAGAAAGTTCGAAGGCGGCCTTAATGTTGCAATTCTTGACAGAATAAATGTTTTGAAATTACCGAATTATGTGAATGTCCTTGACCGAGCTTTGATGGCTGAGTCGAACATCGAAGCACTGAAAACTGAAACACCAGCGTCTGAATGGCGTGGTAAGAGACAGGGTTTCAAGTTTAAGAAAGGAAAGCATAACCCAGTGAATAAGAAACAGAATACGGGGTCAACGACTACTTCTAGTCAAGGAAACCATTCAATACCGCCCTGTTCTAAATGTGGTAAAAATCACAAGGGAGTGTGTTACAAACTATCTGGAGCTTGCTATAGGTGTGGCAAGATAGGCCACATGGTTAAAGGCTGCCCCTCTGCTCCACAGGCCAGTAGTAAAGCTACACCGAGCGTAACAGCATCAACTGTTGCCCCAAAACCGAACCCCAGAGCTACCGGAAAAGAGCCTATGAGGCACGGCCGAGTGTTCGCCCTAGTACCAGGAGATGTACAAAATACGGAGACCGTCGTGTCAGGTATCCTCTCTATTTGCACCCAAAATGCTTATGTACTGATTGATTCGGGGTCTACACATTCATACGTGTCGCATGCTTTTTCGCGAAAACTGAATAGACCATTAGAACCCATGAATTATCTGTTAGATGTATCATTACCCATTGGGGAATCTATGACCTGTGCATATATGTACCCTGCTTGTGAAATTATTGTTGGTGATGCACATTTGTTTATTGACTTACTGCCTCTGAACATTTATCATTTTGATGTAATACTGGGAATGGACTGGTTAACGAAATACCATGCCACCATAGACTGTGTAACGAAACGAGTAGTTTTCCATCCACTGGGTTTACCCGAATTTGTATTTAATGGGGTTGGAGTAGTACCTCCTCCGTATTTGATTTCATCCGTGAAAGCTGTAAAATTGATTAGAAAGGGGTGTAAGGGATATCTGTGTTCTGTATTGACTGTATCTACTGATGATAATGCTAACGTGAACAATATTCCTGTAGTCAGAAAGTTTCCAGATGTTTTCCCAGATAATCTGCCAGAGGATTTGACTGATAGAGAGATCGAATTCACCGTTGATGTGATTCCGGGAACGCAGCCAGTATCTAAAGCTCCTTACCGAATGGCTCCAACTGAACTCAAGGAATTGAAAGTGCAATTGCAGGAACTGTTAGATAAGAAGTTCATTAGACCTAGAACTTCGCCTTGGGGTGCTCCTGTTTTATTTGTGAAGAAGAAAGACGGCTCACTGAGACTGTGCATTGACTATCGTGAACTGAATAAGGTAACTGTGAAAAATAAATACCCATTGCCACGTATTGATGACTTATTTGATCAGTTACAGGGTGCTCAAGTGCTTTCTAAGATCAATCTCAGATCCGGATACCATCAGTTGAAAGTTAAACCAGAAGACATTGATAAAACTGCTTTTCGAACGAGGTATGGACATTACGAATTCTTAGTTATGCATTTTGGAGTTACCAATGCACCTGCTGCATTTATGGACCTAATGAACAGAATCTTTAAACCGTACCTTGATGACTTTATTGTTGTATTCATTGATGACATACTGATTTACTCCAAAAGTATAGAAGAACATGAACATCATCTGAGACTTGCCCTAGAGACCCTAAGAGAACAGAAACTTTATGCTAAACTGTCTAAATGCGAATTCTGGCTTGATCATGTTATGTTTTTGGGGCATGTTGTTAGCAAAGATGGAATTTCTATTGATCCACAGAAAATTGAAGCTGTAGTGAACTGGCCTAGACCAACAAATGTGACAGAAGTTCGAAGCTTTTTGGGACTAGCCGGGTATTACAGAAGATTTGTCAAAGACTTTTCCAAAATTGCCTTACCATTAACTCAACTGACACAGAGGGGAATATCATTTGACTGGACTGACCAAAGGGAATCAGCTTTCCAAGAGTTGAAGACTCGACTCGTGACTGCACCAGTTCTTACCTTACCTTCAGGTACGGATGGTTATACCATATTTAGTGATGCTTCTCATAAGGGTTTGGGGTGTGTTTTAATGCAGAACGGGAGAGTAATTACCTATGCTTCCCGACAACTGAGACCGCATGAAAAGAACTACCCGACCCATGATCTGGAACTTGCTGCAGTAGTATTTGCACTAAAAATCTGGCGTCACTACCTTTATGGGGCAACATGTGAAGTATATACCGACCATAAGAGTTTGAAATATTTCTTCACACAGAAATAACTGAACATGAGACAACGGAGATGGCTAGAACTGATTAAAGACTATGACCTACAGATTTTGTACCATCTGGGAAAAGCCAACACCGTTGCCGATGCATTGAGTCAGAAATCGACTGCAAATTTAGCCTGTTTGCTTACCGGACAGAAAGAATTGCTTTGTGACCTTGAAAAATCTGAAATTGAAATTGTTGTGCGAGAACAAGGTGGAACCTTAGCTGCTATTTCTGCTCAACCGGCACTGATTGAAGAGATTAAAGAGAAACAGCAACTGGATGACTTCTTGAAGAAGATCATCGAAGTAAGGGAATTGAAACCGAGACCGGGGTTCAAATTTGAAAATAATGTACTGAAATTTCAAGAAAGACTGTGTGTACCGAATGATACTGAACTGAAAAGAAGAGTTCTGCAAGAGGGCCACAATTCAAAATTTTCTATCCATCCAGGGAATACGAAAATGTATCAAGATCTGAAACTGAATTTCTGGTGGCCGGGAATGAAGAAAGAAATTGCTGATTTTGATCAAAATGTCTTCATTGCCAACAAGTTAAAGCCGAACATCAACGACCCGCAGGCTTATTACAGCCCTTACCTATACCGGAGTGAAAATGGGAACATATGACCATGGATTTTATTGTGGGATTGTCTCGCTCTAGTAAAGGTATGGACTCAATTTGGGTTATTGTTGATAGACTGACTAAATCTGCTCACTTCTTACCTGTCAAAACAATTTACAATGCGGATAAATTAGCCGTGATTTATATTGATGAAATTGTTAGACTGCATGGAGTGCCTGTATCCATTGTTTCTGACAGAGATTCGAAGTTTACATCGAGGTTTTGGCAAAGCCTACAGACTGCATTGGGTACTGAACTGAGACTGAGTAGTGCCTATCATCCTCAAACAGATGGTCAGTCAGAAAGAACCATCCAGACTCTGGAGGATTTACTGAGAATGTGTGTCCTTGATTTTCAGGGAAACTGGGAAAGCCATTTGCCATTGGCTGAATTCGCCTACAATAACAGCCACCATTCGAGTATTGGTATGGCGCCTTTCGAGACATTGTATGGCAGAAATGTAGATCTCCGATTTGCTGGGCAGAAGTTGGAGATGGGCCTTTGCTTGGGCCCGAGATTGTTTATGAAACAACTGAGAAAGTGAAACTGATACAACAGAGATTAAAAATTGCACAGAGCCGTCAGAAAAGTTATGCGGATGTCAGAAGACAGGACAGAGAGTATGAAGTGGGTGATCACGTTTTTGTGGAAGTTGACACCGATTGAGAAGGCCAGACTCGTTTTGGAGTCAAAAGGCAAGTTAGCGCCGAGATTAGTCGGACCGTACGAGATTATCGAGAAAATCAACTCGGTGGCGTATCAAGTTGCGTTTCCTCCTGAAATGGAGCCATATGCATAACGTCTTTCCACATTTCTATGTTGAGGACTACCCTCCGGGATCCTTTCTATGTGATAGAGCCGACTCGTGTAGTGTGTAGTGTATGACTACACTTACGAGGAACGGCCCATACAGATCTCTGTGAACATACGGATCAAAAAGTTGGAAGAAACCAAAAGAGATCTCGCGCTATGTGAAAGTCGACTGGCAAAACCATTAGTGGCGTGTATGCCACTTGGGGAAAGGGAAGATGACGATGGCCAAAAGATATCACTGAACTGTTTCCACTGAATCCCTGTTTCTTCCAAAACGAAAGGTAACTCACAGTTTGAGTGGACTAAACTCTTTTTAAGGAGGGGAGACATGTAACAACCCTCGCTAACTGTTTTACCCGATAACACTTACTGTAATTACCGTTAAACTTTGAAACTGATATATGACTGAATATTGAACTGAATGAACTACTGAACTCACTGCGACTTGAATCTCCTGAAACTGTATTGATTGAATTGTATCTGTTTGAATTTGTAATTCTATCTGTTTGGTTATTTGATTATCTGTTCGTGTCTTTGTGTTTAAACTGCTAATTGAAGGCCTTATTGGCGGCCGAATTGAAAATAGATCGATGTTTTAGAATCATTGGAATTAATGTGGTTTTATAGTATAATTATCTGAAAACTGATTAGGTATGATTAAATTAGATTAAAATGAGTTAAATTGCATTGTTACACTTATTTACCATTTTGCCACATTTAGTGGCCCACTACATGAGCCATGTTTGAGACTTGTTATATACTTAGGCAACTCTTCATCAGCTCCTTTTCATTGTTTTGCCGACCAAGAGAGTTAGAGGGAGAGAAATTGAGTTCAAGTGAGGGTATTGCTTGTAGACTTGAAGAATTGAAGAGTAAATTGGCAAATTGAGCTCCTAGACCTTGAATACTAGACCTAAGGTAGTGTGATTACCCTCTTGTTTGTGAATTGAACTTGTTCTTGCATGGTTCTTGTCAAATTTAGTGGGTTAAGGCATGAAATAGCTTCACATGTTGAATTAGAACTCATTTCATGCATGCATGTTTGAATTGTTCAATTTTGAGTTGATTCCATGGAGAATTGTCACCTGCATGCTCATGGTTATGTTAAGTCCATGTTTTCATCTTGTTTTTGGAACAATTGGCTCCTTAGAGCATCAAATTGAGCTTCAAAGTTGTTTCATGCATGTTGCATGTTCATCTTGTTCTTGAAAAATGGTTTGAAATTGAGTTTGAATTAAACACCCTTGGGCTTTGATTTCTCAAATCGAGTTTTGAATCATGTTTAACTATGAGTTTATAAGTGTTTTCCAGAAAATGGGCCCAAGAGGATCGGTTTTGATGCATTTAAACTTGAGTTTGAGCTTGGAGGTGCAATCTGGAATTTCCAAATTTTGCACTCCTGCTCGAGCGGGGAAAGTGACGCTCGAGCGTGGAATCCGAGCATCCAGTATCTCTGCACTGTTTTACAGTCCCCTCGAGCAGAGGATCGGGCGCTCGAGCGGAGTCATGTGTCTCAAGCTCGAGCGAGCGTCGAGCGTCCGTCGAGCGGAGATTTCACCCATCCAGTACTTTTGCAGTACGCTCGAGCGGGGTATTTGCCGCTCGAGCGTGTACCTTTGTTGCATGTCTGCTCGAGCGGGTAAACCTGAGCTCGAGCGGGACTCTATTTTTCTGAAAATCCTGAAGCTGTTTTCTGATTACATCCTTGCATCCTCATCCCCATTCTAGGAATTCTTAGGCCTAGTTTAAGACATCTTGTTGAGGATATAGATGTAGAACACACCGAGGCATATTAGGGGTTAAGTTATTATCTTTCCCAACTGTGTAGCTTAGTGTGTGTTCAATCTGTTAACTGTGTAGGGTTGGCTTTCCGAGAGGACGCGCTCTAGCTTACTGTAGCCCAGAACTCTGTGAGTAACGATTGTGTAAAGATATGTTCAAAAATGATTATTTTCTGAACAACTGAACTGTACTATTTCTGAATTGAATACTGTTAATTGAATGAATGTATGTCCTATATATTGAACTGTATTGTAGCATCCTTGGCACCTACTGTTTACTGTTACTGTTACAGAGATCTCTGTGGGTTCCCTCGTTGGAACCACTACTGTTTACTGACTGATGGCCATTACTACTGTTCGGTCTTTTAAAACCTACTGTTTACTGTACTGTTATGCTAATGGATGTACCACATATGACCGTACTAACTGAACGACTGAAATACTGATTTAATGAACTGTTTTCATTACTGTAAGGACATTCATTCTTAACCCCTTTACGCATTATGTTATTCACAGGGCTTTAGCTCACTGCTCATATATATATGTAGGTGTACAGGCACCAGAACGCGGCTAGAAGCGTCGAGGTAGACTCCTGTTTTGTCAAGCCAACCTATGTGCCTCACTGCGAGGTTCCGAGCCCGCCATGCTACGGCTTAGGGGTCTTTTACTTCCCCTCTTCTGTCTCTGTATCTGTTTTGTGAACTGTATAGACTGATAGCACTGTACTGTACTACTCTCTAAGGGATTGAGTCCCTATTCTGAACGAATGTAAATATTGTACATACTGTTCTGTATTGTTTACGTATTTATGTATGAAAGTCTTTTTGCATACAGACTGTCACAGCTCATTGGACATTGTTTATTTACTGTATTGGCTTACACTTGGCCCTATACTCTGTTTTACTGTATTACTGTTAAGCAGGCCTTCGGTAATCTCGGATTACTGGCCGGTTACAGTGCTAAACCCATAGGGCCGGGTTTCGGTCGTGACAGGAAAGCCATGGTTGCATGTAATGGGGGCAGTTCCCTCAACATTGCATCAACTATTGCGATTCCCAACAGAGCATGGGATAAAGGAAGTCAGAGGCGATCAGCTGCAGGCGAAGAATTGCTCCATGGCAGCAATGAAATCTACCTGCAGCGTACGAGAGCCAGAGAAGGCAGAAATTAAAGATGAGGACGTGAAAGTCCTAGAAGACGTCGGCATAGAGCCAGCCGAGAAGAGCGAAGAGGCACTGAAGAAAATCCTCGTCCAGGATGGGGATGAAGAACGCTTCTTTCTTCTTGACTCGGGCTTAGCCAAAGAAGAGGAAAAAGAGTTGGAAACTTTTTTGAGAGCAAATATTGAGGTATTCGCTTGGACACCTTACGAAATGCCTGGAATTGACCTCGTGGTCACTTGCCACAAACTGAATGTTGACAGGTCGGCCATACCTGTAATTCAACGAGCCAGAAGATCGACGTTGATGCACGTCGAAGCAGTAGAGGAAGAAGTAGACAGACTTCTAGAGGCTAGGGCCATTAGAGAAGTACACTACCCAACATGGCTATCCAATATAGTGGTGGTAAAGAAGAAGAACGGTAAATGGAAGGTCTACGTAGACTTTACTAGCCTCAACAAAGCCTGTTCCAAAGACAGTTTTCCTCTACCCAAGATTGACCAGCTAGTAGATGCCACTTCAGGGCATGGAAGAATGAGCTTCCTAGATGCCTACAGGGGGTACCACCAGATAGCCATGTACCCCCCAGACGAAGAGAAGACAACGTTCATCACCCCAAAAGGCCTGTACTGTTACAGAGTAATGCCTTTCGAGTAAAAAAACGCAGGAACAACTTACCAAAGGCTAGTAACCAAAATGTTCAAACACCTGATTGGCCGAACAGTAGAAGTCTACATAGACGACATGGTCGTTAAGACCAAGGAGCCTGAGGGTCATCTTGCCGATCTGAAAACAGTATTTGAAATCCTTAAAACATATCAGCTCCGACTCAATGCATCGAAGTGTGCATTCGGAGTTGGATCTGGTAAGTTTTTAGGATACCTGGTGACTAGAAGGGGCATCGAGGCCAGCCCAGATCAAATCAAGGCCATCCTAGAGTTGAAGAGCCCGACGTCGGCAAAACAAGTGCATATGCTAACTGGAAGGGCCACAGCCCTAAACAGATTCATCAGCAGAAGCTCAGATAAGTGCAGACCTTTCTTCAACTTGGTGAAGAAAGCCACAGACTTCTTGTGGACAGAAAAATGCGAAGCCGCTTTGGCCGACCTGAAGAGGTACTTGACCACAGCTCCAGTTCTTTCAAATCCAGAACCCGAGGAGGAGTTATTTCTGTATTTAGCCGTTTCAGAACATGCGATAAGTGCAGTACTAATCCGAGAAGAAAAAGGGGAGCAAAGGGCTGTTTACTATGTAAGCAAAACCCTAGCCGATGCAGAAACGAGGTATCTACCCTTAGAGAAATTGGCACTAGCTTTAGTAATGGTTTCAAAGAAGTTGAACCATTACTTCCAGGCCTATAAAATTGTGGTACTAACAGAACACCCCTTGAAGTCTTTACTGCAACAAGGAGACCTGATAGGAAGAATAGGCAGATGGGCAGTCATCCTAGGCCAGTATGACCTGGAGTACAGGCCAAGGACAGCAATCAAAGGCCAGGTTCTGGCCGACTTCATGGCCGAGTTCACACCAGAATCCATCGAACATCGGGCTCTGTTGAGCCAGGATGAGAGATGTCTAACCAAGCAAGGAGAAGCACAGCCAAAGGCAAAAGAACAAAGGAAAGAGGACAAACTCAGACCCTGTAGCATTTACATCGGCGACTCCTTTCGACTGTTTGTCGATGGGATTTCTAACCGACAAGGAGCGGGGGCAGTGTAATGACCCCAAAACATGTGTCATATTTATCAGTAATTAATTATGTATTTATGCGAATTAATTGAAGAATATCTATTTGAATTAGAAGAATATCTGTTGAGATGAGAACTTTGGGACTGAAATTGATGACCGTAATGGGTTCAGAAAACGAAATTGAGCACGCCTATGTGATACCGGGAATTATTAGAACCATTTGGGAAAATAAATTGAGGACTGAATTTCGTCTGAATCGCTAAGTCATGTTTGGCTCAAGATTATGGCACAATCCTAGTTTTTTTTTGTGTGATATATCTATACATAGATAAGGATGTTGACTCTTTGACTCAAAAAGAAGAAAAGAAAAAAATCTAGAAAAAGAGAGAGAGAGAGAGAGGAGAATTCGTGAGAAAGGGGAAGAAAGGGAAGAAAAGGAGAATCAAGCTACAACTTCTCCAATTAAGTGCTTAAGGTAAGAATTTCTTCTCTACTTTCTTGAAATAAGGTTGAATCATCAATGATCTCGTGTTAAATAAAAGGATTGAAAGGAGAAATATGTTTAATTTGAGCATGTATGGCATGAATAGATGATTTATGTTTATATTTGGCATTCTTGAGGAAGAACCTCCATGGATATGAAGAAATGAAGCTTTTACATGAATAGTTATGATTCTTCACCTCAATTCATGGTTTGATCTTGTATATGATGCATTTGGGTTTGTTTAGAAGCTATAATGTGTAATTCAAGTTGTGTTTCAAGTGTTTTGAGACTTGGGTTTCATCGTGTTGAAGTGGTTTTGCAAAAAGGAAAGATTCAAGCTTTGGAAGATTTCAGAATTTCGGATTTTTGCATGGTCCGCTCGAGCGGAGGGATTCCCGCTCGAGCGTGAAAATCAGCCTCCCAGCAGTTTTGGAACTTTTTACAGTACGCTCGAGCGGCCAAAGTGGCGCTCGAGCGGGAAGGCCTTTTTTCAAGAAAATTTTGGGGAAGTTGCAGACTTGATTTTAACATGTTATTGCATCATTTATCATCTTATAAACATGAAATTTCATAAGGAAAGGATAGAATGGCATGAATTAAATGATTTAATGATAATGTGTACTGAAGAAATGTGTTATAATGTTGGTAATTGCAGGTCAAGAGGCGAAGACCGTGCAACCGGTTTTGGAAACCCACTGTGAGTAACATTTCTGTAAAGATATGTTAGTATGATCTATGTTTAAAAGTGCTACGTTATGCTATGGTTTTGAAATGATAAATGTTTTCTGTGAACGAATGTCCAGTTTGCGAATCTAGTATGGCATCCATAGATAGTCCTAAGTGGACTAGTTTACGAGATCTCGGTATGTGTTTAATCGGTGTCCGGGACCGGTTACTGTAGTCGTTGGACGACAAATGTTATGTTCTATGGAGTATGCCATTATGTATGTTCTGATATGAGATGATTATGTTTATGAATGGTTTATTTTATGGATATATGGAATGTGGAATTCGTTCACCACTCCTTTACTTTAATGTTACTTGCTGAGCTTTAGCTCATTGTTTGTATATATGTAATTATAGGTGAGCACTCTGGGAGTCAAGCCTAGGCGGAGTCCGAGCTGAGCCGCCGTTTTGAAGCCTACCCGGTGTTTTGGTGCCTCCGAGTTGGGGCTAGGCCCAGAAGGCCGTTAGGAAGCTTGGTTTTGGTTGTACATGAGGCGTGAGCCTATGTCTTGTATATGAATTTTGATTATATGTGATGTAATGTAGTGGGTAAATTAACATTTTTGACATGTAATGTATGTTCATATAAATGCACAGCTGGTTCTGGCAGACTTCGTGGCCGAGTTCACACCAGAATCCATCGAACATCGGGCACCGTTGAGCCAGGATGAGCGATATCCAACCAAGCAAGGAAAAGCCCAGGCAAAGGCAAAAGCAAAAGAACAAAAGAAAGAAGAAAAAACTCAGACCCTACAGCATTTACATCGGCGACTCCTTTCGACTGTTCGTTGATGGAAGTTCACACCGACAAGCAGCGGGGGCAGGAGTAGTATTGATATCCCCAGATGGGAAGGTACTAGAACAGTCAATTCGTTTGGGGTTCAAGGCCTCAAACAATGAAGCAGAGTATGAAGCACTCATTGCAGGACTGAAGTTGGCAGCAGCAGTGCAAGCAGGTGAGGTAATAGGTTTTTGTGATTCACAACTAATAGTTAACCAGACAACAGGAGAGTTTGCAGCCCGAGATGAACGAATGTCGGCCTATGCAAAGGAAGTTATCAAACTGTCAGCCTTGTTACAGAACTGCCGACTACTTCAGGTAAGCCGAGATGGTAACAGCCACGCCGATACGTTGGCCAACTTAGCTAGTGCAATACAACCTGGAAAAGCAAGGACAATAATGATTGACTACCTGTCGGGCCTGAGCATTGAACCAGCAACTACAGAGCATGAAGCAATGTGCGTAGACATGGGACCAAGCTGGATGGACGCAATTGTTGCGTTCCTAAAAGAAGGAAAACTGCCAGACGACCGCAAGGAGGCACACAAGATCAGATTAAAGTCGACAAGATTCAGTCTAACAACAGAGGGACACCTCTACAGAAGATCCTTCACTGGACCCCTTTTAAGGTGTGTACACCCTTTGCAAGTTGAAAATTTTTTATACGAAATCCATGAAGGAATTTGTGGAAGCCACGCTGGGGGCAGATCACTAGCTCACAGGGCCATTACCCAGGGGTATTGGTGGCCTTACATGCAGAAAGACGCAGAAGCCTACGTGAAGAAGTGTGAACAATGCCAAATGTTTGCAACTTTGATATACCAGCCAGCTGCTGACCTGAACCCTGTATCCAGTCCTTGGCCATTTGCCCAATGGGGCATGGATCTAGTTGGCCAATTACCCCAAGCAACTGGGCAAAGAAAGTACTTGCTGGTAGCAACAGATTACTTCACAAAATGAATAGAAGCAGAACCTCTTGCCAAGATCCGAGATGTGGATGTCAAGAACTTCATATGGAGAAACATCATCACCAGATTTAGGATTCTGAGAGCAATTGTTACAGACAATGGAACTCAATTTGACAGCAAGCTAATCAAAAACTTATGTGCAAAGTTCAAAATCAAAAACTACTTTTCAACCCCAAGCTTTCCACAAAGCAATGGACAAGTAGAAGCATCCAACAAAGTAATTTTAGATGGAATAAAGAAGAGACTGCAGGCAGCAAAAGGCAAGTAGGTAGACGAATTGCCCAATGTACTCTGGACATATCGGACTACGCCGAGAAGATGAACAGGAGAATCCCCCTTCGCCATGGCTTATGGCACAGAAGCAGTCATTCCACTAGAGATCGGCATCCCAAGAATCAGAACCCAAGGAGTAGAAAACGGGTCTAATGATGAACTCTTAGCCCGAGATCTGGATCTTTTAGAAAAAAGAAGAGAGAAAGCTGCAATCCAGCTTGCAGCATACCAGCAGCAACTTGCAAAAGCTTATAACAAGAAGGTCAATCCAAGAGAGTTTCAAGTCGGTGACCTAGTCTTGAGGAAAGTTGTCGGCAATAAGAAGAATCCCAGAGAGGGCAAGCTTGGCCCAAACTGGGAAGGACCCTACAGAATCATCTCGGTACTGGGTAATGGGGCATATCGACTTGAAGATAATGAGGGCAAAGAGTTGCCAAGACCTTGGAACACTCGTAATTTGAAATTTTTCTATCATTAGAATTTCTTTGTTCCTTTGCCATTTGCCGAAGTAAATAAATAAAGATTCAGTTCTCCTTTCAAGATACTTGACATTGTCTCTAGAATACATGCATAATGAGAACCCAAGTGGAACTCAGGTTCACATTAAGGGGCAGAGGAGAAAAATATGTTTAACATTTGTTGAAATTTGTAAACAATTTACAAGTTAAGTTAAACTGAAATCATTGTTTAACACTTGTTGAAATTTGTGGACAATTTACAAGTTAAGTTAAACCGAAATCATTGTTTAACACTTGTTGAAATTTGTGGACAATTTACAAGCTAAGTTAAACCAAAATCATTACTTAACACTTGTTGAAATTTGTGAACAATTTACAAGTTAAAGTTAAGCCGAAATCGTTGTTTAACACTTGTTAAAATTTGTGGACAATTTACAAGCTAAGTTAAACCGAAATCATTGCTTAACACTTGTTGAAATTTGTAGACAATTTACAAGTTAAAGTTAAGCCGAAATCATTGTTTAACACTTGTTGAAATTTGTGGACAATTTACAAGTTGAGTTAAACCAGTATGATGTACAACACTTGTTAAAAGTTTACAAGTTAAGATTAAAACCAAAAAGTTCGTCTACCCGAGGTGTGTCACCCCAAGAAGATTGTACAAAAAAGGAAGAGTATGTGAAAGACATGCAGAATATTCTAAGTATAGAATCGCGCCAGAACAGTCAAGAAAAAACAAAAGTACAAGCAATCAGTAAAGGAAAGTTGTATTAGCATTCAACAAAAATGAGGCACATCGGCCATATGGAGGGCTTACATTGTTTCAAAAAAACAAAGAAAAACAAAATACAAAAGAAAAGACATGAAAACTAAGGCTCCTCAGCGTCGACAGTGAGCTGGGTTGGGACCTCGGACGATTGTTGAGAAGCAACCTCAGCCGCCTTCTCCGCAGTCAGCTCAGCATCAATTTCTTGCAAAGTTTCTTCAATACTCTTGTCGGCTAAAGAGACGTCGGCTGATAACTTCTCATGAGCAGCATCTTTGGGAACCTCATCACCTTCCTCATCTTGAGTCAAGTCTAGGACTTGCTCCTTCTGAAGAGGGGATTTGGCCCCATCAGCATCCTTAGATTTCCTCACCAAGGCCTCATCCTCATCCTCATCACCATCTTCAGACTCAGATTCGCTGACGTCTTGACTTGAAGGTGGAGGTAGAGGTGGAGGGAATGGAAGAGGAATGAGGTCGGCATTTCTGAAAGGCGAGTCCTCGGGGACATTGAGCTTCTTTAGAAGAGACATCCAACCAAGAGTGAAACCCTTGTTGCATGCCTGCTTCACTTGAAGTTCATAAGCCTCCGTGACATCGACCATACCTTGAGCGTATGCCTTTTCGTCGGCATCCTTAATTTCAGTCTCTTTGGTGGCCAAGGCTTTTTGAAGCTCTTTTTCTACTTGGGCCATCTTCTCCTCGGCCTCTTTTCTTTGGGCCTCAGAGACCTTCCTGATGGCCTCGGCAGATTCAGCATTTTCTTCGGCATCAGTTTGAGCTTTAATGGCTGCCTCAGCTTGGTCTTCCAGCTTCTTCATTTTTTACTGTAAGCCTTTGTTGGTTTTTTGAAGAGAAGAGAACTCCTTCTTCATATCGACCAGCTTCTGCCGATTTTCAAAAGACTGAACAGAAAAAGAGTAGGCATGCTAGATGGCCTGAAGAAAACACAAGGTAAAAATTATTGCAAAAATTTCTAAGTATAAAAAGGAAAAGAAAAAAGTGCCAGATAAAAAACATTTACTTGAACAGAGCGTTGAAGCATCAACGCATAGTTTTCGTATTCTCTCAACTCGGCGTTTCGCTCCAGATCACCTGGTAGCAGCAGAGCAGTATTGAGCGCAACATCGACATTAATATCCTCGGCACTATCATTTGCCATGACTGGCTTATCCTCCAGAGTAATTTCGGGGGCCCAAGGGGCAGCAGGCTTCTTAGACCCCGAGGTCGTTATAGAAGATGACCTCGGCCTTTTGGATTTTGGGGATTCTGATGGTCGGGCTTCAGAGCGCCTCTTCCTAGCAGAGGGTTGGGGTTTGTCACTCTCAGCCAACTTTGAGATAGACAAGGTATCTTCAGACTCAACCTAAGTTACCTTAGCCTTGGGTTGAGCCTTCTTTATTCTTTTCGGCTTTGGTGGAGGACGGGTTTGAGTTGGTTGTGCATCAACATCAGAGGGGATGCTGGCCAGGAGATCTTTTGCAATAGGCTTAGGGCGACCCATCTCGACAGTAGAAACTGATCGGCGTTAACGGCGGCGTAGGGATATTGGAACCAAGTATGGAGCTGAAGTTGACGGTTGCTCGGTTGGATCAGAGGTTGGCCCCTGGTCTGTCCGAGATGTGGATGCGGTCTGTGGCGTTGTGGCAGATGGTGGAGAAAGGCTTTTCTTCTTCCTCCTAAGGACGTCGGGCAAAGCAGACCTGTATGTTGGAATAAAGTTAAGGAGCAGAGGCGCCTTTCGTTTGTGAATTGGCAAGTTCAGAAGTTTTTTCAAATCCTTGCTGGGATAAAAGGATTGGCGAAATTCTTTGGAGGCTGAGGAAGAACTACAAAGATAAAAACAGCACAAACGTTGGAACAAGAATATTGAAAACTTTATGCAAGAAGATAAAAAGAAACTTATGAAGGGTGGCCTTTACCAGCTCCTTCCCCTAAAACAGTTCAGCTTAAGGGATAAAGATGGAGGTCGTTGTTTGGCTGAAACTCCCAATTACCCGAGACAATGAAGTAATCGTGGAGTCTGGGAGGTCGGCTACGATTTTATATTCGGTGGATCTCGGCTTAAGGTAATAGACATAGTCCGTGTCTTTTCTAAGATGACACATGGTATAACAGTACTGGAAATCGACAAACGTAATCCTGGCACTCTCTTGTTTGGCTAAGGCTATGGTACCAGTAATAACTCGATAAGAATTGATGGTGAGTTGCATTGGGTTCAACTTATAGAAGTGAAGGATTTGACAGAAAAAATGGTTATTGGGACTTCGGCAAAAACCTAGGTTTGAGCTGGTACAGAAATTTGTATGGGATGTTTCAATTTTGTCCTAAATTATGGGTTCTACAGACAAATCCCAAACCTAAAACTATGGAGATGAAGATCAAAGGCACAGATCTGGAAAAGACACAAAAAACAGAAAGAAAGAACGGAATTTTAGAATCAAGAACAGAGATGGTCTATCAAGAGCATAAAGAATACAAGAAATGTAGGGCCAAGATCAGTGGCAAAAATATAGGGAAGTGGTGAAACAGTGCGTGTGTTCAAGATATGGGCAAGGGCCAAACCATGGAATAGACACATTCAGATTCACAAATTGAACATTCGAATAAAGCAGTACTAACAACAAGTTCCAGAAAAATAATGAAGAACTGAAATAAGAAGGAACAGTTGCTTACCAGAAAAAAAATAAAGCCGGTGTAAGGATCGTCGAAGTCAGACGATGGTTACAGAAGTAACAAGACGACAGAAGCTTCACCGGGAAGAAGAAAGAGGACAGTTGCAGAGCTTGAGGTCTGGAACAATGGAAGAAATGAGAAAAGCTAGAGAGAGAAAAAGTTTTCCAGAAACGAGAATAAGGTGAAAAGGAAAAATCGAAGGGATGTTTTGTTAAAAATGAAAACGGCGGCAAAAAGTAATCAATACGCCTAGAAGAACGTATGCGTCAGACGGCGCATGTGGAAGAGAGACGACTTACGGGCGCGTCACAGGTACGAACCAGTAAGAAAGAAACGCGTGGCTAAAAACGGTTGAATTATGGTGTATGACAGCTCATACGCGTGAAAGGGTTCTTGAAGTTCCTGTTCTTCAACAAAGACATGTCGGCCAAAATAATGATCTCAGGTGAGATACTGAAAACCGACATACTGGAAAAACGGAATGATATAGGTTCCATCACCTCAGAATACCGAGGTAATAAAACCTAGAGGGCAGTTGTGGGGATATATTTTTGAGTGCCAACACGTGGCAAGGTGACGCCGACGTGTCAGCCGAGGTGCCACGTGTCCTGGTCGATATGCCGAGGTCATCTCGGTTAGGCCGAGGTTATCTCCGAAGATATCGGAATCCGAGATAATTGGATAAAAGATAAGGGACAAGAGTCCTAGCATGAGAGGAGGCTTAGCCAAGATAAGGATAAAACTCTTAGGGAGTTTATCTTTATCTCTAAAGGAGTCCAAAGTAAGTACTAAACAGGAATCCATAGAAGTCAGGCTTCTATTGGGATTAGGATTGAGGTAATTATAAAAGAGAGGCAACTTCATGGGTCTAAGGTACGCAATTTTGTACTTTGAGCATTGAGTTTAGCATTATATTTGAGAGATATACTGATTTGATCGTCGGAGTACCCCGGGTGGTCGAAACCACCGCCGGAATCTTTTCTTTCTGTTACAGGTTAGCCAGGTGCCATCTATTCTGCCAGTGCTCTCCAGTTGGTTATTAAGCGGGCAGTGTGGTCAGAAAATCACCCAAACAAATTGTTATTTTGTCAATTGATAAGATATAAAAATTTTATTTTCAAAATATAACTACATATTCAAATTATGATTTTAAAAGTAAATTAAACGGGACTTGAGTTTTTACCATGCTCAGCATTAGGTTGGTAATAACATGACCAAATGCTATTGACATGATATTTTGATACTATTCATGCCTTTCTCAAACGTATTGTGATTCTCGTAATACAAAGAACTTAGGCCAATTTTGGCAACATAAAAAATAAGTAGTTTATTGACTTATTTTGGTTTTATCATACTTTGTTATATGCCTTTTTGTAATAAATAAAAAAATTAAAAAATAAATCATATTCAAAACAAGCCTTAGCCTCTGTTTGGGAAGATGAGTTGGGTTGGATTTGAGACTATTTTAATTACAAAAAGACAAAATAAGTTTTGTAACCCAATAAGACAAAATATCACATCTAACCTATAATCATTACATTATTTCTTTTACAAAAATTCAAAAAAACTAAAAAATCTTTCCTAAATGAGACTTTTTAGTCTCGGGATAAAATAACCAAGTAGCCAAAAAGCCAATCCACTTCCCAAACAAATCCTAAGTGTGATTTTATTTATTTATTTATTTTTAAAGTTGTTCAAAATAAGTAACTACATGCTGTAGTTGAAAAATTAATTGAAGTAAAGTCTCGTTTGGGAACATATTTTTTTAGTAATTTTTTGACTTTTTGGTTAAATTATTATGTTAATAAAATTATGTTTGGGATGATTTTTTAGTTTTTTTTATGACAAGATGTGCAAAAAGTAGAGAGAAAAAGAAATTTTTGACTTTTTAGTATAAATTGTTGATTTTTTTTTTTAGTGATTTTTTGATTTTTGAATTAAAAAGTAATGTTGTTAGACGAGGCCTAAGAGTTAAAAAAAAACACATGCCAAAAAAAAAAAAAATTGTTTTGAGAGATTAGAAGAAACCAATTTTTTGTTTAATGTTAATCAAATTGACTTTTTGTGAAGAAAGATTAAAATTTTATCAGGTGCAAGTTTTGAGTTCTATATCTATAAATAATGGTAGTAACTGAAGGACGGACGGATGATTTTTATATAGGGGCAAAAATATATATACTAGCAAAAATTTTAAATATAAAATATGGATTGCAATACAACTACTACAAAATATTAAAAAAAAAATTGCTGACATATAAAAGTGAAAATAGGATGCAAACATATACAAATAATATTTTTTTATCCATAAAACACGGTAATTATAAAAACAATCTATTTACTAAAGTGAGGGATTTTGAGTTGTGGTTGAGCTTTTTCATGTCATTAAAATCATCTATTATAGAATCAACTTTAAAATTTGCATAATGTCTTCTTCAATAAACATGATCAATTAACTAGCTAATACATTATTTTATTATCTAAAAATAGGGCTGGTTATTGATGGTAGTTATAAAAAAATTATTAATTTTATTATATTTTGTCTAATTTTTTTATTTTATTTATACTTTAATCCAATGTTTTATAGATATAGAAAGCAACCACCTTAATTTCTAAAAAAAATTAAAAAAGGATGACTTCTTAAAATTTGTAAAAAAAATATATTTAGACGGGGAGAACCACTATAATTTAGAGATAATTATTGTTAGAGAAAATACTAAAAAAAATATATTTTATTGATAAATAATATAAAGAAAATGAGATACAAATAGATCAGACTGAGACATGGATATCTCATTTTCTTTAAGGAGATCAAGCCCGTTGCGGTAGAAAGAACCCAAATATCGATGCAGCAGTCACAAAACTATGGTTTGTCCCCTCCAGGATACAACAGCCCGACCACTTGTCTTATGATTTTAGCCAACTTTACACAAGATAGTGAACCCAAAACTACACCACGAAAAACACCCTTATTTGCTAATAATCTCTTAAGTATAAACAATAGTCTGTGTCGAGAAAAGAAGATAAGAGAAACTATTTATAGGCTACTAGGACCTTACAATTTACACCAAAAATAATAATGACCATTAAACTAGAAAAAATGGTGAGTCTCCAAATATTAACTCACTACCAAGTTCATCAACTCCAATTAATCTCCATTCATGAACAAGATGAGATTCATGAATAAGACAAAAGAAGATTCATGAACAAAATATATAAATAAATAAATAAAATATATTAAAATGGTTCAACAATCCCCCACTCATTTTAATATCAACAAGAATAAGAGATATTACAAAACAAAGATAGACTAATATGCGTTATGAAGGTGTACTCTGCATTGAATCTTCATTAGTGAAACAACAACCTCTACTTCAAAGTCAGTAGTGGTCTCAGACTTGAACTATGACTACTTAGGGGAAATAAAGTATTACTGCTCACATATAATAATCTAGGTGTTGACATGAGCTTTTAATAGTCAGTACATTACGGCCTTATGCTTATCCCAATTTTCATGAGCATATTTAAGAATAAGCCTTGTTCTCATAGAAAGCAGCCCTGCTTTCATGCTCACATAAGTGAAATCTGTCAAGTATGTTCCTGTAATTTACATACCCCACTCAACAAGAGCTACAGAATTTCATTAAGAGTATAAAAACTCAATCCTCCAACATTACAGGACAAATGCACTTACATCATAGGGATAGATAACAAAATATTAAAAAGTGTATTTTTTTACAACCACCATTTGATTCGTTCTTCCCATTACACCTAGTAACAGGATCTTTGGTCCCTAAGTTGGGTATCCTTATACATGGTTTATGATTTTATAGGCTTCAAATCCATCCCCCTCGATGTATTCCAGACTCTATCTCTCGCCAAGGCCTTGGTTAACAGATTCGCAAGATTATGACAAGATTTTACATAATTCACAGTTATGATGTCATTACTCAAATAAAATCTCACATTACTGTGTTTCATTCGAATAGGTCCAGATTTGCCATTATAAAAATGATTGTTAACTCTACCAATAGCAGTAGTGCTATCACAACGAATTAACACAAAAGGAATTGGTTTTTTCCAAAAAATGATTTCATGTAACAAATCTCTCAACTAATTCGCTTCCTCACATGCTGAAGCTAACGCTATAAGCTCAGCTTCCATAGTAGAATTAACAATTATAGTTTGTTTTTTAGACTTCCAACATATAACACCACCACTTAAAGTAAAAATAAAACTCTAGGTAGAGAGAGAATCACCTGACAAAGTGTTTCAATCGGCATCACTATATCTCTTAAGTACCGCAGGATACTTGTTATAAAGCAAATCATAATTTTTGGTACCAGATAAATATCTCATAATTCTTCCCATGGCTAGCCAATGATCTCGACTTGGCTTGCTAGTAAACCTATTAAGTACTCCAACAACAAATGCAATGTCAGGTCTAGTACAGTCAGTAGCATATGTCAAACTATCAATCATGCTAGCATATTCTTTTTGATTAATCACTTCTTTTTCATTTGTTACAACAGATAAATGTATGCTTGCATCAAAAGGAGTAGCAACATGTTTACAATCTAGAAAGTTATATTTCTGTAAAATTTTCTCAACATAATGCAACTAATCAAGAAACATGTCGTCCTTAGTCTTGGTAATTTAATTCCCAAAATAAAATTGGCTTCACAAAGATCTTTCATATCAATGTGACCATTAAGCATATTTTTAGTCTCATTTATAATATGCAAATTAGAGCCAAAGATAAGTAAATCATTCATATATAGGCTAATAATCACATGTGCATTCTCACAAATTTTATAATATATGCACTTATCACATTCATTAGTCTTATAGCCATGCTCAAGCATGCAGGAATCAAATTTGTTATGCCACTGTTTAGGAGTTTGTTTTAATCCATAAAGGGATTTAGTTAGCTTACACACTTTACTTTCTTGGCTAGGCTCCACAAAGCCCTCAGGTTAGTCTATGTAAATCTCCTCATCTAGATGTCCATTTAAAAATGCTGTTTTTACATCCATTTGATGAATTTTTAAATCATGAATTGCAGCCACTGCTATCAACAGTCTAATGGATGTAACTTTAGTAACCGGAGAAAAAGTATAAAAAAAATCAAGATCAATTATTGCTTAAAACCTTTAGCGACAAGCCTCGCTTTATATTTATCTATTATTTCATCCGGTTTAAATTTTTTATGAAGGACCCATTTACACCCAATAGTTTTATAACCTGGAGATAAATCCACTAACTTCCATATTTTATTTGAAAGTAGTGAATCTATCTCATCATTTATAGCCTCTCTCCAGAAAATAACATCAGGTGATGATAAAACTTCTTGCACCGTAAGATGAATTTCTTCCACATTGTAAAGATAATAGTTAGGGCCAAAATCTTTTTCAACCCTAACTCATTTACTTCTCCTTGGTTGGATTTGAGAATTTTCTTGTTCTTAAAAAACTTGAGATGGAGTAGCAGAACTAGGCATAGATAAAATATTTTTAGAAATTATTTGACCCCCACTATTTGTAGATTTGAAAGGAAATTTATTTTTATGAAAAATAACATCACCTAATTCAAAAATAATATTATTTTCTATATCAAAAAATCTATAAGTTGTACTATGCAACGCATGCCCAAGAAAAACACAAGTGATAGCTCATTCACCCAATTTAGGTTGTTTAGGATCTGCAAGCCTCACAAAAGCTAAACAACTCCAAACCCTCAAATAACCTAGATTTGGTTTATACCCCTACCATAACTCATAAGGTACAATTTGTTGGACAATCTTCACTGTATTTAATTAAGTTAAATTCTGTTGTGTACAAAACAACAACAAGAATGTAAAGAAATAAAGAAAATGAGAGAATATGTTTGATTACAAAAATCAAACTCGAAATTATAAATAAATAAATAAAATCACATATTTTATTTTGTTACAAAAACAAAAATAAAATTTGATTAAATAAACAAATAAAAAACAGAATAAAATTTAACAACTTACTTGGTTAATTTATTTGAATAACTTTTCTGATCAAGTCCAGTGTTTAACACTGTGTCCTTAAGTCAGATTCGTCCTCTCCACGGTACTATCAGAATTTGGACGTCTATCTCCCAGGATAAAATGATCTTATCAACGAATAAAAGCAGCACTACAATTTAATCGTTCGTCGAACACACAAAGTGTTTACACTTTTTCTTTCAGAAATAAGATGCAGCAAAATGCAGAGATTTAAAGCAGAAGATGGAGTACGAAAATTGGAGTGAAATCCAAATGGGAGGCTAGTCTATTTATAGATGTAAAGGTG